>JAJJWX010001029.1:0-88237 GCA_023529315.1 Papaver bracteatum
CGTGTGTGGGAGAAACGTGTAGAATTGCTATTGCACATGCTATTACATTTTCTAAGAAGAGACATACTCTGCCAAGGTGGATGAATATTATGGTGCATATAGGTAAAGATACCTAAGTTGTCAGATTCAAAGATGATGTTACTCCAACTATGAGTAGTAGCCAGCTGCATGGCTTCAAAAAGAGCCCACGATTCAGCCTGATGAGCATTTCTGGTTCTTTTTAGCAACCCTTTAGCTGATTTTTTAGGTTTAGGTAATGAATGGGAAAATGGGTTTTTCTTAAGTTTGTCCTATGTTGTCGACTCCAATTTTGTTAACTAGATGGTTGATTTAGAGAAATATCAGAGACTTGGGAGACCTTTCTTTACTTTTCTAAACTTCTGTTTTCTATCCAAGTGATTGTGAATGGGAAACATCACAGAGAACGAAACTAGGTAAGTTATTCTGGGGAAGAGATAACTACGAAGGGGCCCTTGTATTTTGACACCGATACATGGATAGGCTTGAAAATTTGGGACGTGGATGTTTCATGGATGATTGTAAAGTTAATATCTTTAAGTGTGAAGTTATAGCTTCTGACATTTGGAAGAAAAATGCCCAAAACAGTATTGAAGTGGCTATGTTTGAGAGCATTTTCTATAACGGAAAAATGACGCCTCCCTCCATCACCTTCGAGTTGGAACACACATTAAAACTGAAAATGCTAGCTTGAGCGATTTGTTATCCCGATCAAAAATCTCGACTCTACTAGATGGCTAGACCCCATTTTACCCCGTTAATGATCCCAATGCTAAAAACGTACTCACTCCGTCCCACTATTAGATGACATACTTAGTTTAAAATTTTGTCCCACAATTAGTTGACCTATTTCATTAAACAATGGAATATTTCTAAAATTATCCTTTTAATTGATTATCGTTAGTATAAGAAATGTATATAATTTGATATTCATGTTTATACTTGTTACCTAGGTGTTTTAAAATGCTTTCCAATGATACAAAGTTTACGAAAATCCATGGTATACTTTGAGAGATAAATCATTTCTAAATTTCACAAATTACTATCCATAAGGGTATAATTGTAAAAAACACTTAAAAATACTCCTCATTCATTGCCTTAAGAATTGTGCAAACTTCAACTAGGCCATCTAATAGTAGGACGGACTCTTTACCGATTTTGTGGGATAAAAAATCGATAGTTGTGGCACCTCCCCATTAAAACTCAATACAATTAACAAGTTAGTCTCAGAAAAAAGATGGGGAGGGTAAACCTCTTGACTTTATTTAGAATTGAATTTTCTCAGAGAATAACATACTCTATGTGTTTCAAATTAATAAGCTGGTTCTTTGTGAAACGAAACGAGTGGTACTAGAAATGTACCAAAATCATTATAAGGCCATTGGTACCCCCATTAGAAGCCATGAGTTATTTGAAAGCATTTTTGAAATATGTTGTTTACCGAAGGTTACTCCAACCGGTATGTAGGTCTTTTTTTCTTCTAATTTTTGACACTTTTTCGGTCGGCCCCCCACTGCTGTAGCAGTAATCTAGTGTAAATTAAATTAATCATGGGATATATTTCTGGATGTTTTTATGATTAGTTCAAGTTCCGTTTAGGTGTTTGTGGAAATATCTCAATGAAACTGAATTGAAGGAACCTTTCAGTAGGGATCACTTTAAGGTTAGCTGGAGAGAGGAATCTAGGTAGGTGACTTCATTCACCATGAACTCTTGTTTAGATAGAACTGCAATATAATATGGATATGGAATTAGGTTTTGCATACTCTGATAGCATCACAGAAATGTGATCTACAATTTAGTGTTTATAACATTTTTGAAGAGTAGAAGAATAACTACGGTAGAAAGTAAACGCTGGTGTGAATCTGTTCGTTTTCATTATGTTAAGTCTTTGAGAGCTTACAACCATCTTTTCCTTTTTGTTACTGAACTTGATTGAATATATGTGCGTTGGCTTAGTGATTCAATTGGATCATCAATGGTGTAATTAAAGGTCATAAAGACGAGGGTATTGCTTTTAATTAACTACTATCATATTTTTGAGTACTTACATCCATTCATTTGTGTTGTTTTTGATTAATCTCAGGCGTCTTGTTCTAACACGAGCCAACAACTTTACACAGTAAATAAAAAGTTAACTTGGTCAAGATGGAGGTTAACTTGACCAAATTCAAAAAAAGTCAACTAATGGTTGACTTGACGGTCTCTATCAGTCTACGACCCTAGTGACCCTAGTGCCTAGATAGTACGTATCATACGTATTCGCAGATCTTAGGCGAACTTTCTGTGGACTTTCCGGATTATACGCGAATAATCCGGCCAACAAATTCGGTGCCAGCTCACACGTCCCATTTGTATGGAATGTATAGAAATTAATGAGAACCAAAAATGTATAGGAGAGATTCGAACCAAGCATCTCCAGGTCTCTAACACACCGCCTAACCACTACACTACCCAACTGTTGGTACTTCTATTGCATATATGTGTAATATATATTATAATTTCACAACAAAAAAAAGTAGTATATAACTTTAGAATGGTATTTGTATTAATTTAAGTAAGCCGAATTTTCAGTCCCGAACTCATATTAATAAACCGAATTATACACGTACGTATGCCGTTCCGACTTGCTGCCGAATGACGAACCGTTGACCGGATTTTTGACCGAATTTGATTTTTACGAATCCGTATAATACTCGTACGTATCACGTTCCGAACATTTCCCGTACCCCGAATTACTAACTAGGCCCTAGTGCATCAAGTGCATGTTTTACGACTCAGACCCTAATTTGACCAAAAATTCATGACCCTTTTACAAAATATCTCTTATTATTACAATGAACTACATATACTTCAATATCAGGTATCTCTGAGCAGAAATTTGTAATCGTCTTTTTTGGTTTGTCACGACAGATATGCCCGGACTTGGTACATGATAAAACTGCAGTGGCTCTCTGTATGCACTGGTTCTATTCTTTTTCCATGGAAGATGTTTCAAACTCACGAGGAAGATTTTGCAGTTTCACAGTAACCACCTTGTTAGTACCTTTAAACTGTCCTTGGAACGCAATCCTCGCTTCTTTTGTTATTTGGCAGTTAAAAATATTTTGAAATTTTGAGTCATCCAGACCTTCATTTATGAATAATAAAATTTTAACATCTTTCTTCACCTTTTTTTTATAATCACAAGATCACCCGCACTGCTTTGCACGTGATATAGAGCCCATCTTTAAGCGTGGAACAACTCAAAGATCTATTTTTTTTAATGTATTAAAAAAAAACTCAAAGATTCAGTTGGGAAAAAAATTATTTAAATATCGAATTACATTAATACCCCCTATATATATTTATCTTATGTCTTTAAAATGAAATAAAGCTAGGGCAAATATGGAAAATGGAAATTGTAGCTTCACAGGTCATGCAGACGGGTCATGGGACCTATTGTTAAAAAAAAAAAAAAAAACTCAAAGATTCAATTTTACATTAATACCCCCTATATATATTTGTCTTATGTCTTTAAAATGAAATAAAGATAGGGAAAAAATGGAAAATGAAAATTGCAGCTTCACATGTCATGGGGAAGGGTCATATGACATATTGTTTTTATCTATTTAATTTAAATATGTTTAAAATACCATTATACCCCCTTTATTTATTTTAAATACTTAAATTACCACTGTACCCTCTTTTTTTATTCATAATACATTTTTTAGGTGCACATAATATAGGGGCAATTTGGGGATTCCAGAAATTGCAGCTCCATTTACTGTTCAATGAACAGTAAGGGGTCTTCCCATTATATATATATATTAAAATAGATAGATAGATTTCTTTGACCTATAATGATTTTGTCATTTAGAATCACTTCATTGTAAGCATTTTTTAATAATATCTGTAAAATGTAAGCAATTGAAATATCAAAAATTATAAACAAACCGTCCCAAAAACCGCCAACACTCATGTGGGCGGACCACGCTTCCTTTTTAATAGGACCCCTGTTGTCTTCCGCGGGCCCCGAGGTCCACAAAAGAATTTGTGAGACAAAAAGGTGGGATACGGTTTTGGGGTCGTTTCGGGGGCGGTCTGTTAAGAATTTGTGTTGAAATATACTTTGAGGATATCACCTTTGAAAATATGAATGTGTGTCTGCGTAAGTATGCCATTTGTTGTCATCTCCAATGGATCTTCTGGACCTTGATGCCCAGTGCAGAAAACTATCTAAAGAAAATAAATTTGAGTGAAAGTTCTGAAACAAAAATACTTTAAAAAAAAAATCATATTGTTTCACTTTTGGGGACCAACACTTTATATGGAACAATTAATTGGGGGATATGGGAATTAATTGGGGGATATGAATTACTTCCCCCAACCCATAATATGTGTTAAGGGGTTATTTTTGGTTATGAAAATACTAAAATACTCTTCCCACAAAATTAAAATCAAAAACTTAAAATCAAAAAACAAAATCATATCCCCCATTTCCATCTCCACTTCTTATTAATCTTATTTAGGGGTAGAGCTTTGAAACCTAAATATTTCCCATTCCCTTTAAAATTCTAAACTCTCCCCACTCTACATCAAATTCTCTTCTCTTCACTTTGGAAATGAATTTTTATTTTATTCGGAAGTGATGAAGATCATGCGGAAAGTGATGATGACCATGCCGGAATTGATTCTCGATAATGCCGGTATCATGTTCCGGCATATGGTCTTCATCAATTCCGGCATGGTTTTCATCACTTCCTTTTTGAATTTTTTACGGTTTTAATCACTTCAACTTAGGCATGGTCGGTTGATATGAAGACCATGCGGTATTGCTTTCCGGCATAACATGTTGCTTTATTTTCTATGCGGAAAACAATACCGGCATGGTCTTCATATCAACCGACCATCTAAGTGGAGTGACTAAAACAGGAAAAATTCAAACGGAAGTGATGAAGACCATGCTTTAATTGATGAAGACCATATCTTGGAACATGATACCGGCATGCACGAATTTCCTATCAATGCGGTATTCAAGTGAAAAAAAGAACATTCGGATACTTTTCATCCTGTTTAAGATAGAAATTTAAGCAAAATACTATGCGAAGCAGTCTGGCATGCTCGAAAACTAGATTACCATGCCGGTACCTGTTCAAACCCAGAAAAAAATCAACATTATGAAAATTTCCGAACCCCCCCTGGATTGTGGCAAACAATTTTTGAAAATTTCCGAACCCCCCCTGGATTGTGGCAAACAATTTTTGAAAATTTCCGACACATGCCAGCATGGTTTTTTGGTTGAATACCATCTTGAAAGCACTGAGAGCTTTTCAACGCAACAATGGTGAATTCAAAGGAAACAAATCAAATTTTCAACCTCTTAGCACAATTCTCTCATCACAATCATCTTCCATTTTCAAAAAAAAAAATTCCACTTATTTTTTTCCTCTCCTTCTACTCCTCACTCACACAAATTAAAATCAAAACACACACTAAACTATCCCCAAATACTTAAGCATATACTAATTATTATTAACTACTAAACATGATTAGTGAGGGCTAGATTAGGAATTAAAAAAAAAATTACATAGGGGGTCACCCAGAATTGCTATTGGGACACCGTTTTTGTCCTGTAGCTATATCCCCAATTAGTTTCCATATCCCCCAATTAATTCTTCTTTATATGCTTGCATAAACAAAAACCCTGAAATTTAAATGTAGATACTTATAATAAAAAAAAAAAGTATATTTTGATTTTAGGTCCCGAAAAAGTGATCAGTGTAGCGTTTGAGTTCTAGAAAGTTTCAAATTAGAGTTTGGGTCTCAGGACCAGCATTGACCGTCTTGACTGTGAAATAATCTGGTTAAATACTTAAATGACCAATATAATTTAAGTGTTTAATTTATTTACAAACCCTACCATCCTGTTTCTGTTAGACACATGTACGCACATGAATCATTCTTGATTGAATGACTGAGATTAAAAACACCTAAAGTATGACTACTTCTCATCACTCGAACAAACAAGATCGTCTTTTTAGTCTTCTAGGGTTCTAGGTTCTAACTTCCAACTTCTAACAGTGCAACCAAATTGGGGTTTGACCAAAATTGATTGTGATTTCTTAATCGCAAGTCTGGTTATTAATGGCCGAATTTCTAGAGTAAGTAAACAAATTCCCCTAATTTGCACTGTTATCCCTTCTTGATGTTGTCTAATGATCTGTACTCTTTGTTGGGAAAATTTCTTAATCGCAAATCTGGTTATTATTTGTTTTTAATTGTGATTATGATGATCATACTTTTCTGTACTCTCTGCTCGTATAAGTACATGACTTAGCCATATCTATAGACTATAGTTGAGTTTAGTCTCCCTTGGTCCCATGAACTGATATTTGAAATTCCATTGCCAACGAAAACTAATTACCGATTTGGCTTTTTCATTAGATGATAAATGGAATATGATGTTTGATGGCAGCGATATATGTTTGATTGGTCACCATATTTAATAATGCAATTGAGTTGGACTTTAATCAATAGCTAATGGTAAGAATCATTAAATTAACTTTGTACTAACTAATGTTTGTTTTGTTTTGAATTCAGGGCAGTTCATTCATTCTTTGTAATGGCATCAACAAGCCATCTGTAACAGTCATGGAAGGGATTTTGAGTTAATGTCGGCAGTAAATTTAGTTGTGTGTTTGTGAATGTAAGTTGCAGCTTCAATGGAATGGATTTGAGTTGATGTTGTTGAAGTAGTCAGTAGAGTTAGTCAAATAAAGTTAGCAGGATTATCAAGTCCTTAGCAGTATGTCCTATAGAATAGGATTTTATTTGTTTTACACATAGCCTGTAACCACAAAGTCAGTAGTGGTGAGCTATGATCCTGTTTTTCCAAGGCTATATATAGCCATCTCTCTTTTACACGTAGTATGTAACCACGAAGTCAGTAGTGGTGTGCTATGCTCCTGTTTTTCCATTCTTGTAAGGCTATATATAGGCATTTCTCTTTTGCTATCGATAACAACAAGAAGTTCTGAGTTTTCAATACTTTCTTGTCTCTAGATTTGGTATCAGAGCCAGCTAGAGCTGGTTAGTCAGAAATAGTGTGAGTTTTATCTTCAGAGTGTGAAAGAAAGCAGTAGTTTTTTTTTTTTTTTTTTGATACTAAAAGAAAGCAGTAGTTTATTTTGAGTGTTTTAAGTAAAGATGGCAACTGAAAGCAGTTTTGTTCAACCATCGATCCCAAAATTCGATGGATTTTATGAACACTGGTCAATGCTAATTGAGAACTTTCTAAGATCAAAGGAGTACTTGAGCATAGTTGAAGAGGGGATTTCAGCTGTTGATGCAAACGCTACAGAGAAACAAATAAAGGAGCATAATGATGCAAAACTGAAAGATCTTAAGGCTAAAAACTATCTCTTTCAGGCCATTGATCGATCAGTTCTGCAAACTATTCTAGATACTGGATCAACTAAAAGTATCTAGGACTCTATGAAGAAGAAGCATCAAGGGACTGATTGTATACAACGTGCACAACTGCAGGCTCTCAAAAGATATTTTGAGGTGTTGGGGATGAAGACAGGAGAGTCTGTGAATTCCTATTTTGGGCGTGTCTTAACCATTTTCAACAAGATGAGACAACATAAGGGTAAAGTAAGTGATGAAGATGTTGTTGAAAAGATTTTAAGGTCGATGACCCCTAATTTTTCTTATGTGGTTTGTTCAATTGAAGAGACAAAAGATATCAGTACTCTTTCAATTGATGAGCTGCAAAGCAACTTATTGGTGCATGAGAAGCGTATGACTGCACATGTTAATGAGGAGCAGGCATTGAAAGTTACATATCGAGAGTCTTAAAGAGACAGGGGACGTGGTGGCTTTCGAGGTCGAGGTAGAGGCAGTGGCAGACAGAACTACGACAAGTCAACAATCGAGTGCTTTGGCTGTCATAAATTTTGGCACTTTTAGTATGAATGCCCAAAGAAACCATAAGAGAAGGCACGTTATGCAGAGGCAGAGGAAGAAATGCTGCTTATGTCCTTTACAGATAAAGGGAAGACAAGTCAAGATGGAGTATGTATGTGGTATCTTGACTCGGGATGCAGCAATCACATGAGTGGTAAGAAGGATATGTTCTCAACTCTTGATGAAAGCTTCAGAGAAATTGTGAAGCTTGGTGATAACTCAAAGATGAAGGTGATGGGAAAATGGAATATTGTGATGATGGTAAATGGTATTACTCAGATTGTCTCTAGTGTGTTCTATGTTCCAGATTTAACAAATAATTTGTTGAGCATTGTTTAGTTAGCTGACAAAGGGGTTGAAGATCGTAATAGAACATGGAAAGTGCACAATATATCATGCCTCAAGGGGTTTAGTTGCTGAAATTGTCATGTCTTCTAATCGAATGTTCAAGCTTTTTGCAACTATAAAGAAGAAGAAGGAGATGTGCTTCTCTGTTGCTGAGGATGTGGCTCAATTGTGGCATCGCCGATATGGGCATCTGAACCGCAAAGGCTTGAGACTTCTTCAACAAAAGAAAATGGTGAATGGCTTACCTACACTTGGAGATATGTCAAAAGTCTGTGAAGTTTGTCTTCTTGGAAAGCAACACAGACTCCCCTTCCCTAAAGAAACCACTTGGAGAGCAACACAAGTGCTTCAACTCATACAGGCTGATATATGTGGCCCCATCAAACCTATATCCAACAGCGGAAAGAGGTATATTATCACCTTTATTGATGACTTTAGTCGTAAGACTTGGATATATTTTCTTGTGCAAAAATCAGAAGCTTGTGATACTTTTAAGACATTTAAGAGTGGTGTTGAGAAAGAGAGAGGAATGCAAATTAAAGTTCTTCGTACTGATCGTGGTGGGGAATTCACCCTAAGCGAGTTTAATACATTTTACAGCAACAATGGGATACAGAGGCAGCTGACAGCATCATACACTCCACAGCATAACGGAGTTACAGAAAGGAAGAACCGAACAATCATGAATATGGTTCGCAGTTTGCTTATAGAGAAGCACATTCCAAAGACTTTTTGGGCAGAAGCAGTAAATTGGGCAATTCACGTGCAGAACAGAAGTCCAACTCGTGTTGTAAGAGATAAAACTCCTGAAGAAGCTTGGAATGGAGTTAAGCCGTCAGTTCAACATTTTCGAGTGTTTGGTTGCATCTCTCATGTCCGTGTTTCTGACAGAAAACGTATCAAACTGGATGACAAGAGCATCAAATGCATACTACTTGGAGTCAGTGAAGAATCCAAGGCATATCGATTGTATGAACCTTTGTATCAAAAGGTGATAGTTAGCCATGATGTAGTGTTTCAAGAAGATGAGAGCTGGCAATGGGATAAAGAACATGAGAAAGCTGCACTTGTTGATCTAGAATGGGAGGAAGAAGACTCAGCTACACCAACTAGTGAGGCCACACCACCACCTCCTGAAGCAAGTGTGCAAACTGAAGTTGTGGATCAAACTGATGTTGCTACACCAGCAAGTCATGCTTCAAGTGTCAGAGATCCTTCTTATTTACCAATTGCTCAAAGAATAAAAAGGAGACAACCAGTGTGGATGGGAGATTATACCAATGGAGAAGGCCTTTCAGATGAAGAACAAGATGATGATGAAGTGTTCTTTGCCATGATGGCAACCTCAACAGATCCTGTGTACTTTGAAGATGCTGTAAAGAGTGTATCATGGAGAGCTGCAATGGATGCTGAGATTGCTGCTATCGAAAAAAACAATACTTGGGAGCTAACTGTTTTACCTGCTGGTGCAAAGAAAGTTTTCAATACTTTCTTGTCTCTAGAGATGTATCTATGTGGACATCTGTTTTTCTTGTGTGAAATGGTCTGTAGGTGTATGTGAAATGGATTGCAGAAAAATGAGTTTGAAAATATGTCTGAAATTTTGTGTTTATGCGGGTTTGATATAGGTTAATGGACTAATGATTTAGACCGTTGGATTCAATCTATTTTAGTTCGTTAGATTGTTTCACTACCAATCTCTTAACGGTAACTGCGTTAAAGAATTATAAATTAATTAATAATTAAAATTATACATGTAACAGTCCAAACGGTCAATATTGGTCCTGAGACCCAAACTCTAATTTGTAACTTTCCAGGACCTAAACGCTACATTGGTCACTTTTTCGGGACTAATAGTCAAAATATCCCTAAAAAAAATTTAAATGAACCCAACACAATTCACCTCCTTAGCTTTATGAATCACCAATTTTAAATAAAAAAAATGGAAATCCTAATACTAAAACACCTATCAACCGATTATTGTTCCAAATTCAAATATTCAATAAATCAAAACATAATCTAGCTTAATTTAATAATTGGATTAAAATATTACATCACCGCAGATGTCAAATCAATCAAGTATTTCCCTAATTAGGCCGACCGAGCGAAGCGAGAGAGGACTTTATATATGGTGACTTTATGTCAATGTGGCTCGTGATATTTTTTCCAAATTGAAACAAAAAGATTGGATTTTGTTTGGTGTCTCATTTGAAATGACGCCACTATCCCTCCATTTTATTCCAATTACTATGACTCCTTATGTATTATATCTTTTTAGGGGTATAATTGAAAAACAAACTTTAACATAACATATCTAAAAATCCGTGCCTCGGAATTTTACAAAATTTATCTCGTTGGAAAGCTAATAAAAAAACCTATCCAACGAGCACAAACACCAATATCAAATTTAGAGTTTTTACGAAAAATTCGGAAGTGTTTATCCTTTTAGGCATAATTTTTGAAAATTGAATGCATAGCCATTATGCAAACCACCATTAAGGATGCATAACATATTATGCATCCATATTTTGGTTTAGGCATTAACTAATTTTCTGTTGCAACTAATAAAACGACGTGCTCTCTCCATTTCAGGAAAAATGATATTTCCATTTTAAGCACAATTTCGAAAACTGATTGCATAGCCATTATATAAAATTTAATTTTGCGCCAATTTTTTCGGTCGGCCGTCCCACCGTGGCAGCGGTCATCTAGTTATAAGCCCGTAACTCTTTATATCTTCTATCACTAAAATGTTTTGAACAAACTTAATTTTGGATGATATATAGCAGGTGCTGAATCTAGTAAGTGTTATTACCATGGTGATTAAATCATAACCGAACCGAACAGTTCATCTAACACTTTGGGATAATTTTAGTAGTGTGTAAACATCTAGATCTTGATTTGGCTTCGCTGGACCCTTAATTATTTAATCAAAATCCAAATCCTTAAACTAATTAATCCAAATCCTAAAATTCTTTCATTTTCGTCCCTTCATTTTAGATTTTTTCTTGTTATAATTGTTAATTGATGTGGACGTTCCCAAAAATTATTAATTGATTTGTTTTTGCTTTGTGTTGTTACTCGAAGGTACTAGTACAACCGTTACCATGGTGGGAGGGCCGACCAAAAAATTTGGCAAAACGACACCTGATTGCATGGATTCGAATTTGTAAAGATTTTTTTTTTGTAAAAGAGATGTTTAGACAAATTTATCATAATTCTAATTTTTAAAACAAAATTGTATTAAGTTGATAGTGTAAAAAAAAATTATTCTATTCCAATCTTTATAGATTCTCGAGTCACAATTGCTAACTGGTCTTGTAACCGACTAACCGTCCCATACCATGCCTTTATTTAATCCCATACCATTTGTCTCTCTAAGTCGTTTATGACATTACTACCATACTTGTATTGCTGGCCCTGAATATAAGGGTAGTGACCTTAATATAACCACAAAGGATCCATATAAAAGCCAGAGGCACTTCCAAAGTTTTTATAAATAGAAATTCTACCAAAATGATACAGCCAGTTAATGAAAAAGGAACGTTAAACATAAGATAAATCATGCTTTGACACACATTTCACCTCTCATACTCATGGTATTACATTTCATTGTTGTTAATAAGAACCTTCAGATTTATTTCGATGAAGATTTTGATGAAAATTTCTTGAACAATGATTTTTTAGACCATCCTTTACCTGGTGATTTTTTAGATGATCCACTTGATGACGATTTCATAAACGATTTCCCTGATGCTGGCTTCAACTTGTTTGCATATGGTGATGCTTTCCCATCCTGCTTCTCACTCCTCTTTTTCTTCTCATTCTTATCATATGGTGATGCTTTCCCATCCTGTTTCTAGCTCATGAGAGTGCTTGGAAAAGGGCTTGTTGAGAAATTTATGAATCTGCTCCCTCTCCAAAGAGCCCATTCCTTTTCCTTAAGCAACAGGGAGAAACTAAACAATGGAGACAATGGAAGATGATGAGTAACTCAGGTGACTGTCCATAAGTTAATTCCCAGAGGTCAAAGGAGAAGATAAACGAAACCGTTTGTAGTTTGCTCATATGCAGACCTTTCAGAACTTGCCACGATGCTTTGGGAGTTTCTATCCTGGTAGTTTCTTGTCAAAGTTTCCTCCACTAGCGGTTGAAGTTGCTGCCATCCCCGCGACACTTTCTAGCTCATGCTTACCAATAGGTAATGATGTTGCTGAAAGTTGAACATGGCTGCAAAAATTCTTTGTTAGATATTTTGGATAGTGGTAAGGAAATATCGGTATGTACTAGGATTCAATTTGTTAATCCATATTAATTTCAGCAAGGAAAACCACATTATGTGATTAACTTAACTAATCCATGCTAAAAAAACCTTATCAGAGATTTGAGGCCAATCGCAAGTCATTTTAATCCAATTAACATTTGGTGATTATTTTTTTTTGTGTTTTGAGCATTATGTACCAATTCTATCACATACAAGTTAACGCTTTTTAAGAAAAACTTATGCTATCTTATCTATCCCATACCTTGGAAAAGCACCAACTTTCGCATAGTGCAGGTGTTTCTAGTTGCCATTCAGCACAAATATGACAGCCATTGCAAACCCAAGTGCACTTAAATAGTGGTATATGATATACACCAAAATCAGCAGATTCATTTTCACCAAAAGACATGACAGAAGTGTAAATGAACAAACAACAGAATCATTCTTTATACATGATGACAACACCCATCACTACCAGGTCAAGAAAGAAACCCAATCTAAATGATTATTTAGAACCACAACAACATAGCAACTAGATGGCATTTCATGTCGAAACCACGAGTATTCATTTTCCCGACAAATTAGCTTATAAACTAGAACTTACTGATGCCTATTTATCCAGCCCTAGATTTCAACAAATTCCTTAGACAGACATTTCTAATACAAAAGGTTCAGTCACGAATCAAACAACAAGTTCTCAGAATGACAAAATAACATTACCTAATATTTCGAAGTATCACCAACAAGTTCCTAGAATGACTCAAATTTCATAACCAACTTTTTAGTTTTGGTTCCAACGGTGAATTGACATTGTACCGAGATGATCTGTTAAGAACCAGACCAATTACCAATACGACAATGCACCTCTAAAAGAAAGTGCTCATGAGAGCCTCAAAGTATAATTACTTAAACTCAGAATCTTGAAATGTTTGACCAATCTGCAGTTGTTATGGGGGTGGTCAGCGCAGTAATGTGTACACATTTAGGGCACCCATCTTACTCTTCATTATGTAATTCCTGGATATGGTAAGGATGTGTCATCTGTCAGGAAGAAAATTATTCTTTCAAATGCAAAAGCTGAAATTGACCTTGTTAAAATTAACAATTCGATTCCGGCTCAAGCACAAAAGTTGAATTCAGTTCCATTGCATCCAACAGTTTTTTCTATTTTTCTTTAATTTCACTGTACCGGACAGTTACTCGTCATATCACACTACTCCAACAACATCTTGCAAGCAAAATACACTAAACTATCACCTAAAACTATTCCCGTTTCTATAAGTACGCGACATTCACTAAAAAATCTTGAGTCTTGACTATACCAAAAATGAAAAGAAATTGAGAACTGGTCAACTACTAAATAATTTAAGATATATAACATACCATTAGTCATCTTGTCCTCGATAATGGGAACATCTTTATCATCATTCACACGATCATAACAATGGCGACACTTCCATGAATGAGTCTGTTCATCATAGACAACCTTGTCTTTCTTGCGGTTCTTAATACCTGCAATAATCAAAAAATCACATTTCACTTATCAAGTAGTCTCTAGGAAAGATTCACATTCTAAAAAAAAACATTCAAACTACTCATAAATTTATTACAGGGATGATGATTCAACTAAATTCTGCAGTTTATGGAGCTTTAGATTGGATAACAAACCTTTTTTTTAGCAAAGGTCTCCCAAGCTGTCTGCAATCTACGCAGTGGAAGCTGTAAAGAACAAAGTAAAATGCACACATGATAGTTAGTCAGCTACCAAAAGCCATTTTAGACCATACAACAATACAATTTCCCCCTAACTCATGCGTACAAAATGAAATGTAAAAATACATTGCATAATATGGTGGAATTGTTGTTCATAGAGCTATAATCCTTAAGAAGCCATCCTAGCTTAGTTCCATAAAAAATGGCTATAATCAAACCCAAGTGTCAACAAATAATAGATGAAATTTTCTGAAATGATATTGCTTATTCCAATCGAACAAATTTGCTTATGAAATCTAAAATTCATGGTGGTTTGTAAGATTACAGTATACCTAATCTCAATTCCAAATCAAAATTCTATCACTATCCCTATCATGTTTCAGTTTCAAGCAGTGTTGAATCAAATCCTAAAAAATTCTTTCCCTATCATGTTTCAGTTTCAAGCAGTGTTGAAATCAAATCCTAAGGAAACCCTAGGTTCTTCATACTTAATTCGAAAATAAAATTGATAGCATTTGAGTCTTGAGTGATTGAATCATTGAAGAAGATATGATGAACGTTCAATAGATCAGAGCAGGAAGAAATAAGATTGAAATCGTACCTTCAATCTCAAAACAAGAACACCCAAAATCCCCTTTTCGATTATTCTCAAATCCCAACTGGAATTGACCAACTCAAGGGTTCATAACTAACACCTTTTTTTCTTTGAGCTAGAATTGGAAATTTATATTAGGATTTATGATTTCGAAACCCTAACTTCTCTGATTCTTCAATTTCAACACAAATGTTTCTTCATCTCGATCTCCTCTATCGGTTTAAAGAAGAAAGAAGAAGGAAAAAACAAAAAAACAAAAAAGAGGTTGCTGAGAATCGAACCCACAACGTTGAGGTTACATTACTCTGGAGTTTACTAAACTACCCCTAAACAAATACTACATTGCCAACCTCCGTGTCCTTTTTTCTGCACACGAATTTTACATGATCACCCATCGTTTTTTGTTATATTTACGCCAATTTTAGTGAGAAATAGAAGCATAGAGGGACTATTTAGTCCTTTCATTATTTATTAAAAATGGTTTGGGACACCAAAATCCAATCTTTTTGTATCAATTGATGACTACTTAGAATTTACAAAAGAGTGACCATATAAAGGTCCTCTGTCGCTTCGCTCGGTCGGCCCAAAAGTTTAGTTGTCATAGTTTTCTTGGTGTTCTATAATTGTAATCTGGACTTAATCAAGTATTACATGACATGTTCAGTACGGAGATTTTGTATATTTTGATATTTATGTTCTAAAAGCCCGATAATTTTTCACCGAACCGATTCTGCAGTGAACCCTTCAAACATAACTTGACGTGGTGTTGGAAGCTTAAAAACCTCTATCCTTGTATCGAACCGAACAATGAGCATCCTTAGGCTCCTACCTTTGAATTGAAGTTTCCATCCCGGTTTTGGCTAGATATTCAGCCGAACCAAAAACGAAACCATTACTCTCAGTTTCGAAAATGTTACCATCACTGAGCTATTAACGATCGTCTCGATTTCTTGCCGGTTCTAGCAGGTTCGGTTTATTCCACTCGGTTATGGTGAAATCGATTACAAGATGTTAATGATAGTAAAAAAAAAGACTTTATCGTTAAACTATTTACACAGGTAACTGACGATAAACAAAAAAAAAAAAATCAATTACAAAAAGGGCTTGCGGCGCAGCTTGTTGCTCGCTGGCCTTCTATGTAATAACTCGTGAATCTATCTTTTTATTAAATTGATCTAATTGAGGAAAACTAAGAACATTAATTACAAAGGTAACTGATAGTTATATCACATATACACCTTGTGTTGGTAAATTCTTCCCTAAGATGGGGTTTCAAAAGATCCAAACAACTAAGAGTTCTTCTTGTTTTCAACTGTGCCAAAATATCAACTTCATGAAATGCTCAGCTAACATTGATTCAATCCACTCATTCTGATCGAATAACCTCACCGAAACTGATCATATAGAAATTGAGCAGCAAAGAAAATCAGGCAATCACAGTTAAATCCCTTTTTGGTAAAACTCAGGTTTCCATCTATCCAGAAATATAACATATGAATATAGGATCATCAGAAGAAATAAAAAAGGGTTTATGCAAAAAAAAAAAAAAAAAACAATAGCAGCTATAAATCACCATAAATTTGATTGAATTCCAGAAATGGGGTACCTAATTGTAAAGATAGATTAAATTTCTACCTTCAAATATTTGAGCTTCCGTCCAAACTCAAAACACACACAATTATATCACATCCTATACTAATATTGAATTGTACGAGGCGAATACTTCGTTATTTTTAGTATAATCTTCTAAAAGAAATTCAATCTCAGATGTAGTTGGGGTAGTGTGGGGAGGGGAGGCGACGAAAGAGGTCGAGAGACAAAAAAAGGATACTGAAAACACAATTAGGCTTAACTTACTTATATTCTAAATCAATGGGTAAAATCTAATACATGTTAATCTACGGCGGAATCTAAACAGAGAAGATAATCGGTTTTCGAGTGGTAGTTCGGTTCGTTTTTAAGCTAAAACCAAAATCGATCGTTTATTAAAATTTTTTACTAAAGCCTTTCCATTAGTAAATTGTTCGGTTCGGTTTAATCTTAATTGTTTGATTCGGTTCGGTTTTACCGAAACCATTACTTTGAACATCCCATCATGAAAGGGATATTATACTAGTATGACCGTTCCAACGGTGGGAGGGCCGACCGAAGAAGAATCTGAAGATGGGGTTTGTCTGCGACTATTTTCGTCCCGTTTAAGAAAAGGTGATACTTTCACTCTGTTTCTGAAAAAGTGATACTTTTGCCCCGTTTCGGAAAAAAGTGATACTTTCTCTCCGTTTCGGAAAAAATGATACTTTCTCCCCGTTTCAGAAAAAGTGATACTTTTTCTGAAACAGAGCGAAAGTATCATTTTTTCCGAAACCGAGAAAAAGTATCACTTTTTCGAAAATGGGGTGAAAGTATCACATTTCCTGAAACGGGATGTGAAAGTATCACCTTTTCTTAAACGAAAAATTAGTCGATCCATAAACCAAAATATGGTTGCATGATGTGTTATGCATCCTTTGTGGTGGTTTGCATAATAGCTATGCATTCAATTTTCGAGAATTGTGCCTAAAATGAAAGTATCATTTTTCTTAAAACGGATCGAGTACATCGTTTTATTAGTTGCAACGGAAAATTAGTTGATGAATAAACCAAAATTTTGCTACATAAACTATTATGTATCATTTATGGTGGTTTGCATAATGGATATACACTTAATTTTCTAAAATTGTGCCTAAAATGATAAATACCTCTGAATTTTTCGTAAAAACTCAAAATTTGATATTGTTGTTTGTGCTCGTTGGATAGGTTTTTTTATTAGCTTTCCAACGAGATAAAATTTGTAAAATTCCAAGGTGCGAATTTTTAGATATGTTATATTAAAGTTTGTTGTCCAATTATACCCCTGAAAAGATAGGATACAAAAGAAGTTATAGTAATTGGACTAAAAGGGAGGGACATTTTTAGTTTTTCGGTTCTAACCATTTTCAATCTTTTTGTGTCAATTAATCACTTACATTTTACAAAAAAATAGTCATATAAAGGTCATCCCTCGCTTCGCTCGGTGGGCACAATTATAGCGCAGCACATGATTCTCGTAGGATAATGCCCACCAAGCAGCCGGGAAAGTAGTTTAATAAAGGGCAGACACTCTTTTACTACAGTCTCAACTATTCCTTCCTTTCTCCCACACCTATCGATTAAATCAGAGAAACACCAAAATCCCCGATTCACTCTGTCTGCTGCTGCTTCGCTATTACTACTTCGACATCAAACTAAAGAAGAAAGGGTTTCATTAGTATCTTTGGCCAAATCAATTAATCAATCTGGTAAAGCATTTCTCTGTTACCCACCAATTTTGTTCAATTTAATTTTATTTCTAGGGTTTTTATTTAGGGGTTCAAAATTGTCTAATTGCTCCATTTTGCGGGAGATGATGTTTCTCATCAGTAATTTTAGATGTAATCTATGGTAAAAAAATTTGGTATACTCAACAAACATTTGGAATCCACCCAATTTTCAAGTTTGAGAGAAATTCAATAGAGGTAAAGAATTTTTGTGAGTTGGGTTTGAAATGGTTGGAAGTAGTTCATGGGTTCAAGTTTCGGCTCGCCCTAGTGTGTTATCCTTGTCGCCTGTTATTACACATCCAAGTGACTCCTTATCATCGTCCTCGTCGAGGAGTTTCTTACCACATTTACCTAATAGATCGTTGAAGAAAACAACCCGGGTGCAGGCAAGTTCTGCCAACAACACTGGGCAGGATTCACGACCCTCGTCATCAGAGAAAAAGAACCCATTGGCAGTTGTTTTTGGTATTCCAGGGACTTTATGGAAGCAGACATTGTGTCCGTTAAGTGATTTTGGATTTGGGAAGAAGAGTGTGTGGGAAGGTGGTGTTGGGTTGTTTGTTGTTTCGGGAGCGGTACTTCTTGCGTTGAGTTTGGCTTGGTTGAGAGGTTTTCAGATGCGCTCAAGATTTAGGAAGTATCAAGCAGTGCTTCAGTTTACAGAGGCGTGTGGTATTAGTACCGGTACGGCTGTTAGGATCAGAGGTGTGACTGTTGGGAGCGTCATTCGTCTCAACCCGTCATTAAAAAGCATTGACGCAGTCATTGAGGTGTGTTCTTATCCCATTGTAATTGTAATTTAAGTTAATGTTTGCCTGAAGTATGTTGTTGAAATTATGAAGCAGCGAGTGAGTTTCATCATTCTATTTAACAGGTTGAAGATGATAAAATATTCATACCCCGGAATTCACTCATTGAAGTGAATCAGTCTGGTCTTCTTATGGAGACTATGATTGATATTACCCCTAAGGATCCACTTCCCTCGCCTTCAATGGGGCCACTTGATACAGATTGTGCTGAAGAAGGTCTAATTGTATGTGACAAGGAAACGATTAAGGGAAGCAAGGGTGTACGTTTGGATGAATTAGTCGGTATATTTACCCGTCTTGGGCGGGACATGGAAGTGATTGGTGTTCACAAAACCTCTGACTTGGCTGAAAGAGTGGCATCTGTTATTGAAGAGGCAAAACCTCTGCTTGCAAAGGTACGTTTCATGATCAAATTTTTACAGGTTTGTGGGACAGTCCATAGACTTCACTCAGTTATCAATACTATGGCAAATCATGACTGCAATTTTTGTTTGCATGACTTTCACACCTTCCATTTGGTTGCTTGCATCTTTCGATTTGTGAAATTTATGTCAGTTTAGTTGCTTTGAATGCATACTCATGGACGGCCTTGGTCTTTGGTGTAGTGATATTTCAGATTGAAGCCATGGCGGAGGATTTAGAAACTTTGCTATCTGAGGTTCGTGATAGTGGTCGTCTAAAAGAAATCGAAGGTTTAATCAAAAACCTAAGCGCAGCAACTGAAGACATGAGGTAACATTACTTGTTGGTACATAGATTTTTACCCTGCCTGAAGTTTATGGAATATGCTTTAGCATACTAGTGTTATACTGCTTTTGTCCACTTTGCCTGTTCTCTTATCAAAAGAATTTCTGGTGTTTATTCTTTCGAAAATAATTTTTATGGTCCACGTTAGCATGATAACTTTTTACTGGAAACTTAAGTTATCGCCGTAATTTCACTGATTAGTCAGCTAATATGTACTTTTTCATCTTTCCACATATCTTACTTGAGTCTGATTGTTTAGGTTATGTTTCTTCTTGTGCTCCAGGAAGATGCATTCATCCATTATGACACCTGAAAACACTGAGCGAATTCGCAAGTCCATTTATAGCTTCTTATTTACTCTGAAGAATATTGAGGTGTGAGAGCGACTTATTACAGTACCAGAATTGAACTTATTGATGCTTTTCTCTATGTACATTTTGTTCACATTCTCCAACCATTTCGCAGAACATAAGCTCTGACATCTCAGGCTTCACTGGAGATGAACCTACTAGAAGAAATCTGAAGCTGCTCATCAAATCATTCAGCAGGTTACTGTGAAGATGGTAGCTGAACGATTGACATTGAAAAACAGAGCTGAATGAAACATCCGCTTGCAGATAGAAGGAGTGGCTTCCTCATTATCACCCCTCTATCACTACATAAGTGAGGCCATGGCTTCTTGCTTTCAACGATCTGTGTTTACAGATGTAGGTAGCCTAGATTGTGACACTCCTTTCCGTTGCCTATTCCTCCTGTTGGCCGCAACCAGGTGGCGATTCAGAGATGGCACACCTATTGGCTTTTCGGACTGGGTCAGACGGTGTAGCGCAATTTCCCCAAATTAATCAAATTAGAGCATCAATCCAGAATTTGAGGTAATCTAATCCAATCCAAAACTATATATTAATTCATTTTAGATGATCATAATTATTGAATCTCTAATAGAATTTTGATCGTTAAATTCATCATGCCGTAGTTTTTTATCTTTACGATTTAGGTTTAGACAAAAAGCGAAACTGAAAACATGAACTACGCATTTGTTCTAGTTAAAGGATATTTGATCCTTGAACACTCGAATCATGATAATCCACCCTTTGTAAGTCCTCTTTGAAATACCCGATACAACAATGTTAGAAAAATTTCATCATGTGATATTCAATATTAGTTTTGGTGGAAAGGTGATTTGTAACTGTAGTTGAGGTGAATGGACAGGTAAAATTTTGAGCAGAATCAAAAGTTTTGTAGGCCAGGATAGAAGTTTTGTTAAGATCTGTTTCCAATCTGATTCGATTGTATTGGATGATGTGATATACAAATCGCTTGTACTTATAGGTTGTAGCTATGCCAGACCCAAAAAGACGAGGCCATTTTTAGGTTTTTATTTTAAACCTCGTTCGGTTTCACAAACCAGTCATTATACAATATGGGCTATAAGGGGTTGTCTGAAGAGAGCGAGAGTTCGGATTCTGATGTTGATTCAGAGATGGAGAGGGAAATTGAGAAGCGCTATGGGAAAAAGGGGGTGCGTAAGTCTAGAACAAGGTCTTTGAAAAAGAAAAAGGATGATGACTCGGATGAAGATGAGGAGAAAGGAGGGAGGTAGATCGAAGAGAAGGACTAGGAGGAGGAGCACCAGTGACACGGATGATGATGATGATGGTAAACGCTGCTATCCTCATAGGAAGAGTAGGAAGGAAAAGAGGAAGAGGAGTGAACCTGATTCAGATGATTCTGATTCGTCTGAAGAATCTAAAAGGCGTCGTAAGCGTAGACACGGGAAGAAGGTATCTGATGTTAGTGACTCAGGACACCGTGAAGGTGTTGCTGGTCATTTCAAAAGGCATTATATCTCAGTATCTCAATGTGTTAAGATCTGTATTTCATAGGTGATTTGGCTTGCAACTGCTGGGGAACAGATGCTTGTTTCTGTATTTCATTCTCTGTTCACTGTAGAGTGTGGACATTTTTGGCTTTGGTTTGCTTGATCCTACCTTTCTGATAAGAATGTAGTACAGAAGATCATCATCTTGTTATTTTTTTCCTCATACTGCTTTGTTTCTTTCCTTGAAATGTTATGCAGCTTCATGTAGTTGTAATTTTCCAGGTTGTGATACCTTTACTTTTAAAACTTTGGTTGATACTTTGCTACATTGTGCAGAACAAATTGTGCCAGATTTGTTAGATTTCCTTTGAAACAGCTTTGTATTATGTATTTTAGATCAATTCTTTAAACAAATAATTTGGCAAGCACAAGGAGGAAGGAAGTGTCGTACTTTCTTATGCTAGGCTTGTGCAAGAAAACTTTTCAATTGACAACAGAACACAAAAAGAACAATAACACTCTTTCAGAATGCAATCTCACTCGGCACCAAGAACCCCATTGTTACCCCAGACATCTATAATTCCAAAACAGAACATTCATCAAAAATAAATGGTTTGATGACGAACCTCAACTTGGGAAGAAATCTTGTAGGCCTCTTCACCTCCTACTTTACACCTATCTTCCAGGACTCGGCAAGCATAAAGACTCAGTATTTTTAGTGAGGTGAGGCGTAGCATCTGCTCATGTGAAGGTAGGTACTTAAGGTTTTCACAGTTATTTATTTCCAACTCCCTAAGAAAAGCCAAATTGCCCAACCACTCTGGCAGAGACACCAAAGATTTGAATTCACTTATCCGCAGTGTTTGTAATGAAGTGATGTATTGAATTTGATCCGGCAGACATTTGTATTTGGACATTCCGCCTGTAAGCTCTAAATTACAAAGCGATGGAAAATAATGACCGATTGCAGTTCCTCCTTCAATATTAACGTCAGGAAACGGGAAGGATTCCAGCTCAATGGAAAATGAACCAATCTGCAGAGTTTCAAGTATGGGAAGGTATTCTATGCCACTTTTCTTTTTTATTATGTGTTCTATACCACTGATACACTTTTGTCTTTCACTGAATATGAGATATAATTTCCGTAGAGAATTGAGTCCCCGTAAATCTAAGCCAGAATCTAAAGGCTCGCAATTAACCAGAGTCAATTCGTTTAGAGAATTGTTAGGAATAACTTGATTTTGAAATTCATTCTTATTATCGCCGTAGACGTCTTTTTCCTTGTTGGGAGTAAAGCCTTCAAAGTTTTGACAACTCGAAATATGAAGTCGACAAAGAATGTTATTTCCTCTAAGTAATCCCAAAGGAAACAGCACAAGCTCTTTGCATTCAATAATATCGATGGAGGTGAGAGATGACTGATTGTTTTCCACTAATGAACCAATTGGCGTACCATTGCAATTCCGGAATTCTAATGTTTTTAGAGATGGAAATCGGCTTGGCATGAGTGTTAACCTGAGACAAGACAGGACCTTCAACTTTTCAAGGCGAGGAAAACTAGAAAAAGAAACCGATGAAGATGAAGATGAGGATGAAACTTGATCTGCCCATTCGACTAAAAAAATACATATTATATAGTTTCAAAGATTCCAAAGAAGGGAAAGAAGATACACTGGTACTGTTGGTACTACCATAGAATTCACTTCCAATACTTTTCACGGCTCCGAGACCATCGATCACCAAAACCTTTAGAAAAGGAAGTAACCCAAACGGAGGAAGACATTCACATTTGATGCAATCTCGTAAAACCACATGCACCAGATTAGGAAGTAAACATTTCGGGCTCATCACCCAAGCTGGGAGTTTTAAACCAAAATAATTGAAAATTCCCAATCTTTTCAGATTCTGATGAGGTTGGAGGCCTTCTAACACTTGAAAATCATCACGTATATCCTCCTTGATCCAAATATTAATTAACTTCCAGTATAGTTCCAAGCGAAGAATGTGCTGTTTTTCATTTATACCTCCTCTTTCAGCATCTTTTGCGTCGCTAATATTCTCAAGATTAAAAAGTTTTAGCCTACCACTAAGGAGATTCAGGTCTTTCAACTCTTCGATACCAAATCCCTCATTCTTATTTCCAACAATAAATACAGGTAAATAAATGAGGGAAGTCAAATATCTTATCTTTTTTGGCATCGGAGGAACCCAATAACCAAGTGAGGAATAATCGAATATAAGATGACTCAATGTCGTTAGCTTTCTCATATCTTCAGGAAGATCTTTAAGCTCGTAACAACCCTTGAGAATCAACGTCTGCAAATTATAGAGAGTAGTGAAACAGCTCGGTAAGTTTTCTAATTTAGAGTTTGAGAGATTGAGATACCTCAAGTATTTTAACTTGGCGATTGATGGCGGTAACTCATTAATCGAACTATAGCTCAAATCCAGCACACGCACATGATTCAAATTCATGAAAATCTGCATAGCATGTGAATTATTAATAAACACCGATCTAGTTGAAATGAATGTCCGTAGTTTCTTCGCTTTAGCCAATGTTGTAGGTAACTGTGAGAACTCATCATTCGTGGAGACCAAACTTACACGGCGAAGTCTACTAATATCCTCTTCTCCAATCTTGTTAACAATTTTTATCGAGGATTCACTTTTCGCTACAGATTGTGCAAGATCATGTACAAGATCATGCATCTTACATGATTTTGTCATTCCAAGCTCACTTTTTTTCTTCTCTTGGAAGAATGAATCAATCAACAAACTATTAAAATAATCATTACCCAAGTTTTCCATCTCTATGCTTGGTCTTGAGTATCCAAGGAACCCTTCTGCCATCCACAACCGGATAAGATTTTTTCTCTTGATAATGTAACCTTTAGGATATAGAGAACAGTATCTAAAACATTGTTTTAATTGTGGTTCGAGATGGTCATAGCTCAACTTTAATACTCTTATAGTCTTCTTTTCGCCTTCAGGGAGGTCCCAGATCTCATTCTTTTCAATCAATAGCCAGTCATTTTCGACCTTTTTGGAGTACATCATCCGCCCAAGAATCTTTGTAGCTAATGGCACTCCTCCACATTTTTCGGCAATGGTTTTTCCGATCCTGATTAAATTTGTGGTCTTCCCTACTCCTTCCGGACCAAAAGCAATTTTTTCCAACATAGTCCAACAGTCGTCCCCGGACATTCCAACCAACCCATACCTGTTGATACGATTTCAAAGGCCAGTAAGATCAAGATATAAGAATTTGTACATAAAACATTTAAGTAAAGTATGCCAATCAAGATCAATCATAACCGCAAACAAGGAAAGTATCTCACAACTAAGATCACTCGTTTGAATATCACATGATAAAGAAATGAGATTTATCAAAAGATATATGCAAATCATGATCAAAATTCATGTTCTTGCCACAAATAATGGAGTAAAATCTTTACCTATATAAGGAACTCATCGGTGACAAAACTTTATTGCTTCGTGCTGTTATGATTACTTTGCTGCCTTGAGCGCCAAGAAGCAAGAGATCATTTAACATATCCTCCCAATCATTGTGATCATCTTTCCACATATCATCTAGCACTATCAAGTATCGCTTATTGTGAAGATTCCTTTCGAGGATGTTTTTCATGACCTCCAAGCTTGAATACTCTTTCTTTTCTTCGTTAATAGATTCCACAAGATGATTATAAACTTGTTTTTGGCTTGAGTTGTCGGATACACATACCCAGATTGTTTTCTTAAAGTGTTGTTTTACAACATCACCTCCATATATAATTTTAGTAAGAGCACTTTTGCCTACCCCTCCCATGCCAACAATGAGAATAATGCGGTAGATTTGGTGATTGCTGGATCTATCCAACTACAAATCTATTATCTCCGATTTCTCCTTTTCTCTTCCAACAAACATTGAAACATCAATAAGCGAGTGAGTTTCTCTATTTCCGGAACCACCAATATTATTAGCCTCATAGACATTAAAACTAAACCTGTCTTTATCCTTTGAAACTCTATCTAACAATTGGTTAAGATCTTTAATCTTACGAGCAATTTTGAGATTAAACCCAAGAGGATTTGACCCCGAAAAGAACTTTTTGACCTTGTCTAGTTTGTGAAGTTCAATTTTCCGCTTATGAGCTTCGTACTCAAATTCATCCAGTATGTCTTCCGCTTCATAGACTACATCTTTAAGATTTTCCAGCCAAAACTTGACAGTTTCTTTTTCTACTTGCTGCCTCTCTGCATCAGTTTGCACAGCTTGAATATTGTGTAAAGTTCTTTGAAGTCTTGACACTTCATTTCGAACACCCCAAACAAGAGAAATCTCATCGGAGGCAATGGCAACCAGCTTCTCAATTAATGCCTTGCTTGCAGCACTGACAAGAATTTCCTCCATTTGCGTTATCTCTGGTGACAATATCAAGGAAATGAATTATATTTGTCTATTTCTTTGGAAGAATTAGAGTAATCTCAAAAGTTATGTGGACAAAGATTGAGCTACTGCAAAAGAAGATTTTAACGTTGACCTAGGTTAAATGGAAGTCTTTGAAAAACATCGATAGGCAAAGCCGTTGACAATTCTTTTTTAGCAATATCCATTTTTCCAGTAGTGCTACATGCTCAAATAATTAAGCTTAAACAATTGAGTCCAAATTTGTGCACCCCTCTAAAACCGGGGTGGACTCTAAACAACTCTATTAATTATAATTATTAGTGTTTAATTTAAAAAGCCTGCAAGGGACAGTTTACCTAATCTCCCTACCATTCTGCACGACTTTAGCAAACTTAGGGGATGCCATTATCATCTGGACGCACGTCTAAATTTGCTGGTTTACTTGTCTGACTTTTCTATTTATTTGGAAACATGTTACAGGTCAGAACGGTTAAATTTTCTCTCACCTGCACAAAAACTTGTCAGCAGCAAAAATCAATTCAAGGCTGAATGAGAACATACTCTGCCAAACATCAAGCACAAATGAAAGTACACTACATGAAAACAAATCCCTAAAAGACTTTAATCCAAATTATAAAAAAGCGAAACTCAAAACCTGTTTCGTTTTGGTTTTACCTATTTCCCATCCCCACTTTCCTAAATCCCATCCCAACTATCCTAATCAAATTTTGTACGACTCTTTTTAGATTGGGTAAACAAAACTCACTCCAATATCCTTAATCTCTGTAGTTGCAGGAAATCCCACAACACACCCCTTATGATATTTTCTAGATCTAAGTCGATTTCATAATCAATAATAAAGATGGAAGTGCTAAAATGTAAATGGACACAAGGATTTTTTAGATGGTTCGATCAATTTTGCATCCATAGTTCTTCACTATGATTGTTGAAATTACATAAGTGTTACATTAAGAATCTCCATTAATCGATTATTTGGTAAAGCTCAAGATCTAGTATTTGGGGAAGAAGATGATAATAATAATAATGACCCCCTTTCTCTCTTATGATCTTCTCTTTATATAGGTATTTACATAGTGGATGACAGCTCATATGTAGTGGAGTTCAGCTAATATTGTCTCATGTTCCCGCTACCTTCTTGCAGGCTCTTCTACTATTTCGCAAGATCCTGGTCTGCTAAGTTCTCGCGAGCTTCGCTATATTCTCGCGAGCTCTTACTGTTGTGCGGTATTTTGCCCCTACATCTTGCCTATTTTTCCTTGAATATTGCTTGAAGAGCGATCTTTAAGGAAAAATCCACTTTGTTGTGGTTGTTGGAGAAACGAGCGAAAGAATATTGGTCTTTAAAAGTACGTACTTGCCTCTATTGTTTTGTGAAGTTCCGGAGCTTTGCAAAGTAAATAAGAAGTATCATCTCTTGAAGTATGCGAATTATGAAGTATCCTTGAAGAATTATAAGAAGTACTCAATCCTCTAAATATAAGAAGTATCCATCCTTGAATGAGAATAAGAAGTAATGCGAACTATTCATGTGAAATTATTACTCCATTGTTGGCGAGGATTCTTGTTATTCATTAGTGAACGTCTTCTTTGGAAATAATTCTTGCCGAGAAGATAAAGAACATTAAATGTTTCCCTGTTTCTAGCGCCAAAAATGTAGTTGCAGGAAATCCCACAACACACCCCTTATGATATTTTCTAGATCTAAGTCGATTTCACACTACAAAAAACTGACCAAACGCTATTAAATTTTTCAACAGCAGAAAAAATTCAGTTAGTTAACAGTTTAATCCACTAGGGGTGTGTATTGATCTGAGCCACTACACGATAAGCAACTACAGTTTCTAAAACCATTAGAAATAAG
Organism: Papaver bracteatum; assembly: GCA_023529315.1. NCBI lineage: Eukaryota > Viridiplantae > Streptophyta > Magnoliopsida > Ranunculales > Papaveraceae > Papaver > Papaver bracteatum. Next base: position 27,895 of record JAJJWX010001029.1, read on the forward strand.
TATGCGCCAACTAAACAAATGCTCTAGTTGCTTGAGAGATTCAACCACTTGGGAAAAAAACAACAGCGGGATATTTGTTGCCTAACCATCTATTCAGCAACTAAAATAACACAACTACCATAAAGCCTAGTTGACTAGATTTTTGGGAACTTACCGTACCAATAGGCATATTCATTGAGCTACTTTTGGGAAACAACTTAGCTAGGATTCTTAGTAGCTTAACTTAAGAAGAGTTATTAATTTAATAAGGGAAACTGCAAATGCTATTATGACCAATTTTGAGCACTTGGCAATAGTTGGGGTTTCAAACACCTGGAAATGACTTACGAGAGAAATCAATTCCTTGTTCTGTACATAAACTGAAAATGCTATTACGACCATAATTTCAATACAAAATCACCTTAACAAGGATTAAGAATGATTAAGTTAAATAATTTACGAGAGTAATCTAATGTATTTATTATTTTTAATGACTGCCGGAAATTTTTGTACCCGTAAAAAAGAAGAATTGGAAGGCATTTTGGCATAATCGACCACAATTGAAGGCAACATTGTCTTTTAACTCAGAAAAGTAGAAATCTAGGCCTAATCGAGTGCACTCATACAACTATCTTCAAGTATCTCGAAGTCAAGTGGAGCAAGTACTCTTCCATTAATCGATCCATCAGGTAGCCTTCATGATATCATTTTTTCCGCAGATACCTAAAAGCATAACTGATATTAGAATTCAAAGACTGCAAATTAAGCAAAACTATATTGATATTCAGCGTGCATAAACTTCACCTTCCCCAACTGTAGGCTACCAGAATCCATATCTCCAAGTTCAAAGTCATCGTCTTCATCAGTGGTGTAAACTGCGTCATTATCAGCTTCCTCCTCCTCCTCTTATTTTCGTTCTGATCTTGGCTGATGGTATCTATTACTTCTTCATGGATGATGGTTTCTGGTGGAACATCAGTGCTATCCCAAACAAAATTTTCATTGTGATCTTGTTGGGGAACTCGCCTAAGATCGTTTATTGAATAAGTTAGAGCACTGCTAGGTCAAACTCGCATGCGTTGCTATCTCAAGCATGTTTTTCAATCTTAATGATCAAAACTATATAGTCTTGATTTCTAGTCTACTATAGCTAAGGTCTCGGACTAGGATATAAAGTGTAGTTGAGATCAAGAACTCCATGGAGATCATTATACAAGACGAAGGACTACTTAAGGAACCAGTGGATCTTTATCGACTAAAAGGTATGTGGAGACTTGAACTTATCTATCACTCAAAAGTCTATCTACTCTATCTCCTATCTTTGAGAAAAAAGTCGGTTTACTATATAGTCTAAGGATATGCACATGTGATATTTCAAGCTGAGTATATATCTCGCTTATTTATTTCTCGAAATATGTGTTGGTAGAGATTTCTCTTTAGCCGAGTTCATCTTTATCTAGTGACAAAAGTCATGTTAAGTTTCAATCATCTTGGAAATTACTCTGACGAAAAATAGTTTGTGAATAACAAGTATATAACGCCCTCTAAGAATGTTTCAGTGATTAAAATGAGAGTTTAGACTATATAACCATTGGGGGATATAAACATTGTTGTGGTAAAAAATATATGTATACAACCCAAATTCTATGCCGGTACCTAAACCGGCTTGGTATTCAAACACAGATCCAATGCCGGTACTCTCTGTAACTCGACAGTTTCGGCTATTATTGGCGATTCTAACCTAAACCCATGGCTACAAATTGATTAAAACAATCATAAATGAGTTCAAAAATCACTTACCTTCTCAGAGAAGCCATGACTGCGAGTGGTTAATCATCCGAGCTCGCTACTGCGTCCTCTTCTAGTTGTTGAGCAATGTTCTCGATTCTTTGTTCATGTGTTTTTTGAGCAATCGATTTGGTTCTCAGTTTTTCTTTTGATTTATTTCGTGGAGGCATGGTTATGGTAGGTTAATCGACGAAGAAATTTTTGATTCAACGATTAATCATCGATGAAGAATGAACGATGAGGAAGAAGATGAAGAAAAAAATAAATCAAAACCTAACCCTAATTATGCCGGTACAAATGGGAATTGGGGGATATATGAATTTGGTTATTTGATTTTTATGTTTTAGGGGAAAGGGCATTACAGTCTTTTCATAATGATTTTTAATTAATGAAAGGGTGTTTTAGTATTTGATGTTAGTGACTTAGGACACCGTGAAGGTGTTGCTGGTCATTTCAAAAGGTATTATATCTCAGTATCTCAATGTGTTAAGATCTGTATTTCATAGGTGATTTGGCTTGCAACTGCTGGGGAACAGATGCTTGTTTCTGTATTTCATTCTCTGTTCACTGTAGAGTGTGGACATTTTTGGCTTTGGTTTGCTTGATCCTACCTTTCTGATAAGAATGTAGTACAGAAGATCATCATCTTGTTATTTTTTTCCTCATACTGCTTTGTTTCTTTCCTTGAAATGTTATGCAGCTTCATGTAGTTGTAATTTTCCAGGTTGTGATACCTTTACTTTTAAAACTTTGGTTGATACTTTGCGACATTGTGCAGAACAAATTGTGCCAGATTTGTTAGATTTCCTTTGAAACAGCTTTGTATTATGTATTTTAGATCAATTCTTCAAACAAATAATTTGGCAAGCACAAGGAGGACGCAGTAGCGGAATCACTTACCTTCTCAGAGAATTTGGTCATTTGATTTAAACGGTAATTGGGGGATATATGAATTTGGTTATTTGATTTTTATGTTTTAGGGGAAAGGGCATTACAGTCTTTTCATAATGATTTTTAATTAATGAAAGGGTGTTTTAGTATTTTCGCACTCAAAAACACCCCTTAACAGCCACCTTTGGTTGGGGAAAGTAATTCATATCCCCCAATTACGCGTTCTAAATTTACACCAAATGGACGTTGCACAAAATGTTGACAACATGGATGATATTTAGTGGGAATTCACGCAAAATGAACAAAATTTAAAAAAAATGACCAGACTACCCGATCAGAAAATGACATTTTTGCCCCTGGATTGAATTTTTAAAAATGACATTTTTCAACTGATTTAAATTTTTGTAATACGACAATTTTGCCACTGGATAGAGTGAACCAGGCATTTCAAAAATTGTGAAAATGATCAGACTACCCTTACCGAAAATCTGACGACTATAAAAATGGACAGACTACCCTTACTGGAATAACGGAGACTGTGAAAATGCCTAAATTACCCTTAGTGGAATAAATGTAATAATGGCCAAATTACCCTCGGAGTACCTGTGTCGAGGAGTTATCTTTAGGGAGGGAAAGTTCGAGGAGTTACCTTTTTGACTAAACACATTTGATATCTTGTTAGCGCCAAATTTGCTCTTTTTGCCGCCATTTTGGGCGAGACGATCACCTCTTTGACCGAACACATTTGATATCTAAATTTGCTCTTTCTGCCGCCAATTTGGGGGAAAAACTTAGTGAAGGAGAATATTAAAAAATAAAGTGAGCGGTGAAAATCGATACCACCACCTATGGAACACAAGTTAACCGCTGAACCACCAGCCCCAGGTGATGGGTTCAGTCGTGCTAATCTTACATATAGGTTATCGAGTGCAGCTGAATCCTTACCGACTTTTAACTGCTCCTTCTCTGCAATTCATGCCTCATCACTGACTTTCAACCAAGCTTGCAAAATTAAAATGAATGGTTCATATAAAAACATTTTGATTTAAAAAGATGAATCACAAGTAGGAAATGACTAAGAACCAAAAAAACTAGGCCATAGGCCATAGCATCACATATGCTGTTAACTCAGCTGTCTGAAATTAGTCGGCAAGTAGAAAAGTAGTGAACAACTGACTGTTCCGGACGCTATAAAAGAGTCGAGATTCTGCACCAGTCACTGCTGCTCAGCTCAAACAAACAACATCACCAGAACTGTCATCTCATCACCAAACATCAATCTCCAACCAGTACTTCAGCCGTACTTCCCTGCAATATTATTCATTTAACACAGTTCAATCAACACCAAAACAGTCATTCTTCCATCTTCAGTTTAACAGCAGCATCACCTCCGGGGCTCAACCAACATCAAAATTATCTCAAACTCTCACTCCCATCATCTTGAATTGCCGTTCGAAACCAGCAGACAACAGCTTCACACACATGGTTCCATTGCAACTACCACCAACACCTGAGATAAAGAAACCTTCACCCAAATCATGGATTCAAAGTCTCAGTCCCAGCACCTTCAAACCCATAAAACCACTTCTCTGTCACCTACAATTTGTACCTGAATCCTAACATTCATCTATAAAACTCAGGCCAACCGCAACCGCAACTGACCCATCTTCTCCATTCTAACAGATAATTGCAGTTCAGACCAAACACCTGCAACAGCCGCACATCCATTTGTATCTCCAATTCCATAAACACAGATTTCCATCAGCTCATCTCCTGTTGCAGGCCAGCAATACAAATTAGGTAATTCCCCTAATTTGAGGAAATAAAAAAGGTTATCATTTATGATTCATACCTAGCCTTCATGACCCGAGAGCAAAGCAACCTTCTTAACAGAAAGCTAGATGCCGCATTGCGATTCCCGTGTGAGTAGCAACAGCTACTACCTCACACGGCCTGTAAAATAGTTCATGACATGGTCAAAGTTGATCGTTCTGTTGGCTTTAGATGAACATGTGTAAAACATATGCTTAGCTGTTCCTAAAATGCATTCAGAGTCTTGGGGCCACTCGTAATGGATTTTTATGTACGGCTACCTCCAAAACAAATTTTTGGTGATTCCTCGTGCAAATGATGTACACTTATTTATCATGTATGTTACTCACATGATGCGATGGCTGCCGAAAGACAGACCCTAATTCAGGATCAGCATTGCCTCTCAACAGGTTTGTTTGCAAAGGATTTGAAACAAACACAATGAGTCCTAGTAGCATATGCTTACCTGTCAACATTGGGTGCCCAAGCAACATAATAAACTTGATCACCCTTGTCTCCCGCTAGTGCCAACTCTGCAACCTATAGTCACCGCTGATGAGCCTCATCAAATTCCCAAACCTGTATACTTTATTCCCATGTCATTATTCTTAGAAATTTTTATCTTTTAGTAAATTTGTTAAAAGTCGAGAGAAGAGAAAATTAATCATCCAGTAAAACTGAACTTGAGAAAAAACACACGAAAAGCACATATTTATTAGGCCAGACACAAGTAATTTTTTTGGACCAAAATAATCTTGTATTGGTAAGCTTACAGATTGCAGTTCCAATAATGGAATCATCTAATTTATGTTAATCAGCAGGGTGAACTATTGACTCTGAAATAATTGACAACACAAGTAAAAGATCTTTGTAGATGTACATGATAGAGCTTAAACATACACTTGGAAGAGTTGAACTGAGATAAATCAGTGCAAATGTCAATGGATTCCCTTCACCTCTCTGCGGATTCCACGAGATTGATGCAGATAAGCACGATGGTTTCTCAAATACAGACGCCGAATCATTCACATTCTGAAACCCATCCTGGTAAAATTTGAATCATAGTCATTATATAAGCAATCAAAACCACAGCCAATGCGCAAACATTTAAAAAAATGTGTGTAAGACAACTTATACAAGCATGAGTAAATAATACAGAACAATGTTTGACATCTGATCAGTAATTCATACCCTACATACGAAAAGGGTAAGTAGGTATTTAACAAGGAACCAGTGGTAATCCCAATTTTACTTGGGAAGTTTAGATATTCGTCGTGTGAATAAAGAGATCCTCATCAGGGGCGGAGCTAGAAGCTTCATTTAGGGGAAGCAAAGTAGTTCTAGGGGGTGCAAAATAACAAAAATAGGCTTGGAAGCTCAAAATGTTAGAAAATTTAGGCTTGGAAGCTGGTTTGGAAGGGTGTGCAAGATTTTTCATGTGACCAAAATACCCCTCCGAAATTTCGTTTTTTTTCTTATATGTCACGTAAAAAAGACAAAACTGAAAGGTGAGTTATGTAAAACATTGACTTAACGAATCCGTGTTCGAATCCCGCTGTCAACATTTTCCTTTTCTTTCTTTTCATCGTTTTTGTTCTTTCGAGAAAAAAAGAAGAAGAACTTCTTCATTCAGAAATTGGGGACTTCCATCCAAGCATCATCTTCGTTCTCCTCGATTAACTATGAAATTCAGAAATAAAATCTATGAAACTATCCATCTTCTTTGTTCTCCTCGATTAGCTTAACGTACAACAAAAATACCGCAACACGAAGATTTTTGGGAGTAGCAGATGAACAACAAAAAATGAAGAAATTTCGAAGAGACTTCCCAAGTAAGTGTCAGACATGATCTAGGCCCAATTTGTGGATGAAAATTTCTTTTAATTGTTTAATTTCAAATTCTAGGGTTAGTTTAGGGCCAATTTGTGGCTCAAATTTTCTTTTGATCGTGTAATTTCAAATTCTCGGGTTACTTTAGAGCAAATCTTTAGCTCAAGATTGATTTTGATAGTATAATTTCAATTCGTCCTTTTCGTTCACCTATTACTTTCCCAGCTTCATTTTGTAGTCTTGATGTTTGAATTGGGTTTCTGGGTTACAATATGATCAAATTTTTGAATTGTTTGTTTGCATAAATTGCCTAAAATAACAGTAGCAGTAGCAACACAGTTTAGGTAAGAATATACCCATGTTTACTGTTTGAATCCTAAGTTTGTGATGCCTGTGTTGTCATCCCTCTAAGGCACAATTTAGGTACGAATATTGTTTGCTAAGTATGTCTCCAAGACACAACTTAAAAAAAAATCAGAAGATAAAAACATGAAGATTGAGAAAAATGCAATGTTGGTGTTTGATCATGGTTGTTCTTGGTCTGCAACTGCTTTAGTCGGAAATTTTTATGTTTTGTTTCCATTTTCTAATTTTATTCGTGAATGCAGTTTTTTTTTTTTCTCTCCATGTTTGTTGTTGTTCTGTGATGTATACACTCCATTGTTTGCAGTAGTTAGGTGATTTATATTCACTGGAACTTTGGGGTTTCTAAAGATCATACCTTCTGTGACAAAGCCGAATAGGTAAGCTCGATCATTCATTTTGGCTAAAACATACCAGATTTTCCATTTCATTTTAAGATTTACTTGATTTTTCATTTTTTTCATTCATGTTTGCTATTTGTTTCAGTTAGAGCTTCAACTGTTCGACAAAATACCCCAATGAAAAAAATTCCTACTTTTAAAGTATTTGGGACATTTAGGTTCTATGGTACTCTCATTCTGTCCAGACCAAGTGTGCTTATTTGTACTTATTTATGTGTTTATTTATAATCGTAGTTGGTATTGCTAACAGATTGGTTATTTCCTATTAGCCTCTTTATTTCTTATTAAATTTTATTGAAGTCAAGTGAACCTTCATAGATTAAACTAAAATTCACACCATTTCAACGTTTTCGATATGTGTAGTGTTTTGATGATCCTGTGGATGAGAAATGTGGGATGACATCTTGATTATTTTGATAATTCGTATGTTTCTATTAGTTGATTTGTGTTTTCAATGCAGACCTATCGATGGAGGGTAACCTACCTGATCTCTGTCAAAGTCCTAGACTAATCGAGCTAGAGCGCCTTCAGAATTCAATGCAATAGAAAATGCTGAAGACAAGAAATGTCATACTCATGATCAATCATTTAACACACTAGAGAGGATCGCAGGAGGTGTAGCAATCAAAATCTATGACGTTCGATTAGAGTAAAATGGAATCCAAGTAAGTGTACTTTTTTTATGTGTATATTGTTCTGTCAAGTTGAATAGTTGCGACTTCATTTCCAATATTTGGAGGTTCAAAATTTGGAAATGTCAATAATTTTCATATCTAAATGAAATTCATGGCGTCAATTATATAGCCTTATTGTGTCAATGATTTGGGTGAGGCTCGCGTAGGAAGCTTAAAAATTGTTGTATCATGCTTGATTATTTTTGCGCATACTTGCACGATATCTCTCTTTAACCTTTTCATTCCTTCATGAGTATCTTTCCTTGATATTTCTTTATTATCTAAAACTTCACTGTACTTAGATATGTCCTATTCGAAGTTTAAATCCCCACTTGAATAGTTGAACTGATATATGTACACTACTTTGTAATAAGATCAAGCCTTTATAAGTGCCAATCTATTTATCGATTTCCTGAAACAGGATTCAGAGTGAAGTTTGATGAAGAGAGTGGTTTAATAGTTAAAGTCTTTGCTTTTTTGTTTTCCGAAGTACGAGGATTTTCTGTGAGAGATGTATCTCCAAATAAATTTTATTGCGAAGAAAGTACAAGACCATTTAAATTGTTTGGGGTATAGCATTGAGAGAACACGTATGGAATATGAAGCATTATATGAAATCTGGATATGGATTTGTTATCTTTTGATGCTGTTTCATTTTCATATTTAATCAGGGATGCTATTGAATGAATTTTGTGTGCACATACGATGATTTTGATATCTACTCTTGGCACGTACTTTCATTGTAGGTTAGACCCAATAAGTTTGGGGAGCTCAACCCATCAGATAGGCTAGCTAGAACTTTAACTAGGTTCTCATAAGCCGTCACAATGTGGTTTTTTGGAGCCAAACAATTACCTATGGGATTATATCTTATTGTTTTTATTTTTACATCTTTAATGCATTCGTTTAAGCACATATCAGTCTATTACATGCTGGCAATTCAACTAGGAAATGAGTATCATAATGTGACATGAAGCAGTTTTGAATGTTGAATTTTAGGAGGGCACGTACAATGTGTAATTTGTGAACATATTGAATCTGTTTCCCCCCTGAACATTTCCAGCATCAGACATATACGTACAAGAAAACATCTTATACGTGTATAGATTTAAAATGTTAGTAATATGTTTTACATGTTTTGAAACAGAAGTGCATCGCGCGTGCTTCTGTGAACTCTATAAGCTGGAGGATTAGAATCATTAATGGTTTAGTGGGGATTAAAAGATAATGCACAAACATCCCGTACAGTATCTGGTCTTTTTCTCATCATTTCTGCAGTAACATGTTATGATTATAAAAGGTTTATCTGTCTTTTAAAAGAAGGTCTGAATCAAGTTAACTCTTTTTCGCCATTATGTAGGTTGTCTAATCTGCCAATGGAGCCACAAAAATTGTAGCCACAGATGCGATAGGATTTCATACCCTTTATCCACGTCAAAGAAGGGAAGCCATGACTGAAGAGGAACAACAATGCTGTTACAAGGGAAAAGACAAGCTATGGTTACATAGCCAAAGCAACAAACATGGCAAATTGTGCAAGACTATTAGAAATTGATGGCAGAAAAATTTGGGGTAGTTTGGTTGTTGCAAGGAGGGCAATAAGCCTGTATTAAGACGTTTTTGCCTGGAAGCACTGACAAAAAAAAAATTGTATCATATCATCATCGTGCTTTTGTAATCATAATTGTCAAAGCATAAGTATTTTTGTTTTCCGGCTTTTTTGTGCAGAATTCTATGGTTCAGGCGGCAGGCGCATCGCGCATGCGTGTTATACTAGTACCTTGAAACAAATCATAAAGAAATGAATGGAATAGTGAAATCAATCAAAGGATATCAGAAGAAATAACAAATCATAAAGAAATGATTTTGACCAAGTCTTTGGTATTTTGGGGAAGGATTATTAGAAGAAAAAAAATGGTGGTTTATTAATCCTTCCTAAATTGGGCCTATGTCACTTAGTTGGGGCCTATAGCTACATAACAAAATATATGATCATTGAGTAATAATTTTTAGAAACCTCTTATCCAATATATATATATATATATATATATATATATATGTTAATACCTAATATGCCCCTCTTAAGTTAGTGGTAATTCGGATAATTAAATATTTTTAATCAAGTTAATCCTGAAATTAACTATAATTAATGCATAATCAACACTTGTAAAAATTTTTTTTTTTTCAAAAGACTCGATCCAGAATCGGTTAATGTGTTAGTGCATTTGTAAACCGATTCTGGGTTGGGTTTATTCCGAATGAAGATGTAAACCCAGAATCGGAGTTTAATCAATACCCACAAAAACCGATTCCAACAATCGGTGTTTATATATATCCATATATTCCGATTATGGCTTACTTTCAGAAACAAAATATTCATTACATAGTTTGGGAAATTAGCGCAGTACATATATAGGATTCAGTATGGGAATTCTAGAATTTGACACATCAAATGCTCGTCAATGAACCTCCGAGCACGTCGGTACAACGTCGTATATTCTTTGTGGTGAATGAACTTAGTTTCCCCATTAAGAATTCTCCATAGCCCGTTGAAACGTTCCAGCTGAAATTCAATAAGTTCTTAAATGTTAGTATGTGAACTTTTGACATAGGTATAAAGATGATTGCATTACTCACTTTTTCCCTAAGAGGAGCTCGTGGATGATAGTGGTACACCATATTCCTAACTTTTACGTACTCTCACATTACGCTTTTTATGTATTAGAATCGAAAAGCCAAGTCTCTCCATTTACGGTTATTGGGATTCGCGGTACGTCCGTAAAAGAACTCTTTAACTCTCTTCCAAAACATTGAATAGATTTCATTCGGACGTTCACGGAACGTATTAGCAAACGATTTAACGAGACACAAATCTTCAAACAATTCCCATTCCATTTTGTAAGCTAAGTGTGTCATGTGGGAGTGGCTCAAAGTGGTTGTCCTTATATAGATGAAGTCTCAACGGCTATTTATTTTTTTTGAATTCAATTTAAACAATCGGATTTTAGAGATGATCACATAGACCGATTGTTTCCTTACAAAATCTTGTAAAATATGCCTCTCACTAAATCGGGATTTTGTAATGCATATGTTATCCGATTCTAGGAAAAAATAGATACAAAATTTTTATTCAAAACAATCGGATTTCATGTAGGTACATATTAACCGATTCTAGGAAAAAAAATGATACAAAAATTTTCTTCATGACAAGCGAATTACATATTGGTACATGTAAACCGATTCTGAAACTGAACCTCTGGGAAACTGTCAGAATCGGATTACATATGGGGACATGTAAATCGATTATGACTGAAAAATGCCAGAATATGCATTTTTTGCACACACATTGTAGTTGGTTATTTAATCGCGTCTTGCACAAACACAAACAATTTTCAAAATAAACCGGAATGAGTCATTCATAAACTAGGAATATAACCAAACATAATTCGACAATAAGTTTAAGACAAGACATAAGTTTTGACTCCTTAATTATCCATAGTTAAAAACATACACATGAATATAACCATTCATTCATGAACATCCCCACCACGACCACGTCCACCGCCACGACCACGCCCACCGCGTCCTTGTTTACCAGGTTGGACGCTGCTCGATGTACCTTCAGTCATCCTTTTGGGGGGGGGGGGGCTCTCTTCCTCTTCTTCCTTGGCTCCTCCTCCTTCTCCAGCTCCCCAAAATTTGCACCAGCTTCTACATCTTCGAGACTGTTCAATTCATCAATCAGCTTTTTATTGGCGTTAACATTTTTCCGTTCCCTGATTTCTAGCTTTTCTTGGGTTATCAAGTGCCCGACTCATCTTCTCTATTTCAATTTCAAAGAACAAACATTCAATGTATAATGTTAAAACCATTAAAAAAATCGTAGTTGAGTAACATTACGCACCAGGAATTCGAGAGCCGTATCTTTGTCCTCTATCTTGGGCCTCTCATCTACTCGTATCACTCAAGTATGCGAAACATTCAGGTACCACAACATGTAACCCGGATTTGCATCATCATTTTTCCACCATCACCGGGTAACTCGTGAACGGGATCCTTAGGGCCACGAGAAAACATCTTCAGTGGATCGGGCATGTGGTCCCCTTTCTTCTTCTTCTTACCACCTGTCTTATCTTGGTTTTCAGTGTCTCCTCCTTGTACTTGTTGTTGAACTTCTCCTCCTTGGATTTGTTTTTGAACTTCTCCAATCTCTTCATCACTTTCATCGTCACCTTCTTCTTCATCACTTTCCCTCTCATTATTTTATTCTTCACCACCTTCCTTGCCACCAATTTATTCCTCATTAACTTCCTCATCACTTTCTTCTTCACCACCTTCTTGTTCAGTAGGTGTATCAGAATCAGATTATTCGTGTGTTGGTTGCTCCGCTTCAGGTGGTGGGTCATTGATGCTGATCCCTTTGGATTTACTCCCCGTGGCCCTTCGGTGTGAAGCATTCAAATTTTGACCGTCTTTTCGACGAGGTTCTAAAGGCTTAGGAGAAGCAAGGTCATGTTTCCTCTTATATTTCTTTTGGGCTTGCTTTTGTTGGTTGCCCTTGTTTGGCCTGTAGAATACGGAGTTAAGCAGTAAACAACAATTGAATCGAATGCATTTTTTTTAAGTCAAGGTACACAATCGGTTTACTCGATATACATATAAAAACCGATTCAGAACATAATAAATACACAATCGGTTTATTCAACTGCTCATGTAATCCGATTCTAACAATAAAACCAACAATTGGATTTTTCAAGTGCTAATGTAACCCGATTCTAACTATAAAACCAACAATCGGTTTTATCGATATACATATAAAGTCAATTATTGACTAAGCATATAAGAATTTTAAGGCTACACAATCGGTTTTTGTGAACACATATGTAATCCGATTCTAACAAAAATTAGTTACAGAAACAATGGCTACAATAATCGGGATATATATACATTAACGTCTTCCGATTCTAATTTACATGCAGAATAATCGGTCAATAAGTTTAAGAACATAACTCGTTTCTAAAATAAAGCGGTTACTTAGACATTAACGTAATCCGTCTCTCTGAACAAGCAAATGTTGTGATTTCAAAATTTTCGATTTCTAAGCGATTGCATGTTACTAAAACCTAGTTTACATGATTGGGTTCATAGAAAAGTACCTGATTCGACCCATTTCCTCCTCTTGTGCGATCAAAGATGGTTCAACTTCCTCAACCGTTTTCTTCGTTTTGTTTCGAATCGCTTCAACAATTCCAGGATTATCCTTACTAGGAAATTTCTTGTTAGTAGGATGCTTCACTCGCGTTGGTTTCGACGACATTTTATATAAAGAATGAACGATTAATCGTTTTTGGATAGTCGATAATCCATGATGTTTTGGTTTCAAAAAAATGAAAAAACAAGGAGAATAAGAAGAGAAGAATCGGTTTATGAGATAGAAATGAAAACTGATTTTAGTTTTAGGTTTATTATTAAGAGTTGATGGGTAATTTAGTAATATTAATATTTTTTTGAGGGTAATTTTGGAAGTTCCAATAAATTTAGACACCCCTTATCATTGTTTGTGGTGGAAATAAAATTTCGGCATGCCCCAATTAATCTACGTAGGCCCCAATTTACCAAGGTTATTAATATTTAGAAAATAAATAAATATTTATTTTGATTTTTAAAATTTTAATGAAAGTGTGTTTTGTTTAATTGTTGGTATGGTAGTGATAAAAGAAATCTAAATAGTGGTAAATTTGGGGTTTGTATTTTATATTGAAAAAACTTGGGTGGAATTAGTATTTAGATGGTAACTGTTGTTTTAAAAAAATTTGTCAACAAATATTATTGTTACTTAGGCTAAGTCTTATGGCATAGATATCTAACTGCTAGATTGGCCATCTACGTCAGCCTGGGCAACCTCTTTAAGTTTTATGGGATAGTGAATCTAGCAGCGGAACACTAAATAATACAGCATCAAACGCCGAACCGAACAACGTTTGACTTGGTCAGCTAAGTAGACAACGCTGAACTGACCATCGTTTGTAGGAAGACTTGGACTAGACTTATATTTTCTTTCTTTCTCTTTCAAAGAGATAAACAAAAAGTAGTAATAAATACACGCAACTGCAAAAATAAAGGAAATCATGATTCCTTTGTTACTTTGTTCTCTCTTTTTGGGGGGATAAAGAGAGATTAATGGCCTGGCCGTATTAACTTTTTTAGTACCTAAATTTGGGTTTTGCAGAGTTGATTTTAACCAGCAGTAGTGAGTAATAAATTAATGCTAGCCTGGTATTGTTATCGATGGATATTGAAGTGACACTGCCTTTCCTGAAAAGTAATAAAGAATAAAAACTCAAACGCTGAATGGAACAGCTCCCAGAAAAACGCTGAATGGAACAGCTCCCAGAAAAACGCTGAATTGTTCAGCGTTGATGTCCTGGAATATTCGCAAATCGCTGAAATGTTTAGCGTTTGGACCACTTTTTGGACGCTGAATCATTCAGCGTTTCAATCTCGCTGCTAGTTGAGTTGCGAGCACTTGCTAGGAGAGACAAGTAAACAGAAGTAGTGTTAACTTTTTTTCCGACACTTTTTTCTTGATTTGCAACACTTTTTGGCCAATCTAACAGCTAAATCTAGCCCATAAGACTTAGTCAACTAAGTTACTATTACTATCACGCTTTCAAAAAATATTAACAATTATACTTATTACAAGACTTTCCACGTATGTATTTGTAACTGGAAAAAAATATGTGATATTCTGCACTGTGAGGAAATCTTGATTTTGGTGTAGTGAAAGATGAATACCATGACGACCCTGTGAATATATTTTCAGAGATAAAAAGAACGATATATATCCCAAGAAGATGGCGACCTAAAAAAAAAACTTGAAAAGTCGTCAAGGTCGATGAAGAAATACCCAGACGACTATGTAACAACAAATCAACAATTCCAATTTTTCTGACCTTATTTTCACAATCAAACAACAAAATAATGTATTGGTCGTTAGGTTGGGAAGGAGAATGAACTCATTTGAGTTTCATAAAAACAAATGACTACTTTATAATCAATGAGTTTTCTGGAGATGAAATAATGGAAAAGGAAAAGAGAATGATGGAAGTAGTGGTTTTAGGTTGGGAAGGGGCGTAAATTGTTTTTTTAGCCTTGCACTTTTAGGGGCGACTCAATCGCAATTAGGGGCGACACTAAAAGACAAAAAAGGTCACCCAAACGTAAAACTGAGCTACCCCTTATCCGTGGTTTTTCAAAAGGGCAACTATGCCCTTACATAATCGGTAGCCAAAACTACAATCCGTAGGTTACAAACAATCGGTAGTTTAAAATGAATCATTAGCTACCGATTAATGTATGGATATTTCGGCTAATGTTCCCTTTTATAATCGGTAGTTAATTGGACCTGTAAAACTTCCGAATATAATAATCGGAAGTTTAACTGGTTACATTACCTTCCGATTATAGGTTGCCCCAAAATGAGTTTTTTCTAAAATCCATTTTTTCCAAAATTTTGAAATCTTCCATAATCGGTAGGATATTTGGCTACCGATTATAAGTATCCCCACATCGGACCTTTGCCAAATTTTCACTTGGCTCTGGGTGCAGAGCCACCCCTAACCATTTGGTTCGTGTTTGAGACGTAGCCATAATCGGAAGTTTAACTGGTTACATTACCTTCCGATTATAGGTTGCCCCAAAATGAGTTTTTTTTTCTAAAATCCATTTTCTCCAAATTGAAATCTTCCATAATCGGTAGGATATTTGGCTACCGATTATAAGTAGCCCCACATCGGACCTTTGCCAAATTTCCACTTGGCTCTGGGTGGAGAGCCACCCCTAACCATTTGGTTCGTGTTTGAGACGTAGCCATAATCGGAAGTTTAACTGGTTACATTACCTTCCGATTATAATAATCGGAAGTTTAACTGGTTACATTACCTTCCGATTATAGGTTGCCCCAAAATGAGTTGTTTTCTAAAATCCTTTTTCTCCAAAATTTTGAAATCTTCCATAATCGGTAGGATATTTGGTTACCGATTATAAGTAGCCCCACATCGGACCTTTGCCAAATTTCCACTTGGCTCTGGGTGCAGAGCCACCCCTAACCATTTGATTCGTGTTTGAGACGTAGCCATAATCGGAAGTTTAACTAGTTACATTACCTTCCGATTATAATAATCAGAAGTTTAACTGGTTACATTACCTTCCGATTATAATAATCTTCAAAATCCGTTTTCTCCAAAATTTTGAAATCTTCCATAATCGGTAGGATATTTGGTTACCGATTATAAGTAGCCCCACATCGGACCTTTGCCAAATTTCCACTTGGCTCTGGGTGCAGAGCCACCCCTAACCATTTGGTTCGTGTTTGAGACGTAGCCATAATCGGAAGTTTAACTGGTTACATTACCTTCCGATTATAGGTTGCCCCAAAATGAGTTTTTTTTTCTAAAATCCGTTTTCTCTAAAATTTTGAAATCTTCCATAATCGGTAGGATATTTGGCTACCGATTATAAGTAGCCCCACATCGTACCTTTACCAAATTTCCACTTGGCTCTAGGTGCAGAGCCACCGCTAACCATTTGGTTCGTGTTTGAGACGTAGCCATAATCGGAAGTTTAACTAGTTACATTACCTTCCGATTATAATAATCAGAAGTTTAACTGGTTACATTACCTTCCGATTATAGGCTGCCCCAAAATGAGTTTTTTTCTAAAATCCTTTTTAATCGGTAGGCAAAGGTGTTACAAAGCTTCTGATTAAGTTTTAACAATCGGGCACAAAATACCTCCCGATTATGAAGGGGCATATAAGTATTTTCAACATATTTTGTCTTTTTGTGTCGCCCCTAATTATATTGGGGTCGCCCCTAAAAGTGCTAGGTTTTTTAGGTTGGGAAGAAAAACAACTTGGTGAGCGTATTTAGGTAAATTTATCCCATTTGGACACCCCTTATCGTTACAAAAGAGTCCACTTTAATCCGGCCGGGTATTATACATTGGGCGGAATATCGATTATACAGCACATGGTTCTCGTCGTAGGATAATCCCCACCAAGCATCTGGGAAAGTTAATAAGGGGCAGACACACTTTTACTACAGTGAGTCTCATTCAACGATTCCTTTCCTTTCTCTCACACCTATCGCAGAGAAAACCAAAATCCCTGATTCACTCTGTCTGCTGCTGCTTCACTGTTACTACTACTTAATCTAGAACAAAATTGAGAAGAAAGGGTTTCATCTGTATGTTTCTCCAAATCAATTAATCTTGTAAGCATTTCTCTGTTACCCACAATTTTGTTTTATTTTATTTCTAGGGTTTTAATTGAATCTTATTTGGATTTTAGGGGTTCAAAATTGCATCTAATTGCTCCATTTTGTGGGAGATAATGTTTCTCATCAGTAATTTTAGATGTAATTCATGGTAATTTTCTTGGTATACTCAACAACATTTGGATTCAACCCATTTTCACTTTTGAGAGAAATTGAAGGAATAATTTGGTTAGATAAAGAATTTTTGTAAATTGGGTGAAGAAAAATGGTTGCAAGTAGTTCATGGGTTCAAGTTTCATCTCGTCCTGCTGTGTTATCGTTGACGCCTGGGATTACATTCCCAGCAGACTCTTTGTCATCGGTATCTTCATCATCTAGGAGCTTTTTACCTCATTTACCTAATTGGCCGTCAAGGAAATTAGCCAGGGTACAGGCAAGTTCTGCTAATACAGGGCAGGATTCTCGACCCTCATCATCAGAGAAGAAGAATCCGTTAGCGGTTGTTTTGGGTATTCCAGGGACTTTATGGAAGCAGACATTGCGTCCACTAAGTGATTTTGGATTTGGGAAGAAGAGTGTGTGGGAAGGTGGTGTTGGGTTGTTTGTTGTTTCGGGAGCGGTACTTCTTGCGTTGAGTTTGGCTTGGTTGAGAGGTTTTCAGATGCGCTCGAGATTTAGGAAGTATCAAGTAGTGCTTCAGTTTACAGAGGCGTGTGGTATTAGTACAGGTACGGCTGTTAGGATCAGAGGTGTGACTGTTGGGAGTGTCATTCGGCTCAACCCATCGTTAAAAAGCATTGACGCAGTCATTGAGGTGTGTTATTATCCCATTGTAATTGTAATTTAAGTTAATGTTTACATATTTGCATGAAGTATGTTGTTGAAATTGTGAAGCAGCGAGTGAGTTTTTATCATTTTATTTAACAGGTTGAAGATGATAAAATATTCATACCCCGGAATTCACTCATTGAAGTGAATCAGTCTGGTCTTCTTATGGAGACTATGATTGATATTACCCCTAAGGATCCGCTTCCCAACCCTTCAATAGGGCCACTTGATACAGAATGTGCTAAAGAAGGTCTTATTGTATGTGACAAGGAAACCATTAAGGGAAGAAAGGGTGTAAGTTTGGATGAATTAGTCGGTATATTTACCCGTCTTGGGAGGGACATGGAAGTGATTGGTGTTCAAAAAACCTTTGACTTGGCTGAAAGAGTGGCATCGGTTATTGAAGAGGCAAAACCGCTGCTTGCAAAGGTACGTTTCAGGATCAAATTTTTACATGTTTGTGGGACAGTCCATAGACTTCACTCAATTATCAATACTATGGCAAATCATGACTGCAATTTTTGTTTGCATGACTTTCACACCTTCCATTTGGTTGCTTGCATCTTTCGATTTGTGAAATTTATGTCAGTTTAGTTGCTTTGAATGCATACTCATGGACGGCCTTGGTCTTTGGTGTAGTGATATTTCAGATTGAAGCCATGGCGGAGGATTTAGAACCTTTGCTATCTGAGGTTCGTGATAGTGGTCTTCTAAAAGAAGTCGAAGGTTTAACAAAAAACCTAAGCACAGCAACTGAAGACATGAGGTAACATTACTTGTTGTTACATAGATTTTTACCCTTCCTGAAGTTTATGGAATATGCTTTAGCGTACTAGTGCTATATTGTTGTTGTCCTCTGCAATACAAATAATTGCCTGTTTTCTCATCAAAAGAATTTCTGGTGTTTATTCTTTCAAAATAATTATTGCCGTAATTTCACTGATTAGTCAGCTAATATATACTTTTTTATCTTTCCACATATCTTACTCAAGTCTGATTGTTTAGTTTATGTTTCTTCTTGTGGTCCAGGAAGATGCATTCATCCATTATGACCCCTGAGAACACTGAGCGAATTCGCAAATCCATTTATAGCTTCTTATTTACTCTGAAGAATATTGAGGTGCAAGACTTACTTACTCCTGTACCAGAATAGAACTTATTCATGCTTTTCCCTATTTACATTTTGTTCACATTCTACAACCATTTTGCAGAACATAAGCTCTGACATCTCAGGCTTCACTGGAGATGAGCCTACTAGACGGAATTTGAAGCTGCTCATCAAATCATTAAGCAGGTTACTGTGAAGATGGTAGCTGAATGACTGACATTGAAAAACAGAGCTGAGTGGAATATTGGCGTGCAGATAGAAGAGGTTTTTTCTTTTTTTTCTGGTACAGAGGATTGAGAAAGAGAAAGAAGTCACCAGCACTATTGACTTGTCTAGTTTTTCACCCGCAAAAATAGGATACGAATCTTAAATCAACTTTTTAGTTCATTTTATGCATTCTTGTGGAACACCATATATTTGTTATGTGGCAAGGGAATGAGAAGAAGAATTCGGGTGTTTTCAGATCAAATTCTTTTCATTGGTTTATCACATGGCTAGAAAGGCAGAAAAAGCAGGAAGGTGTGTTCTGAATGAGCACAAGCAGTCAGGCATGGCACCACACTGCAGCAATAATGTTGGAATATAGTATTTGAATTCATTGTCAATAGGTATTACACTGTTTTTGCTAATGAATAAGGTCTTAACTTTATGTCATCTAAACTATTACAATCTACAGTTTTCCCTGGGACTGCATAGACTTGAACTTCATATTATTGTTGCCTTAAGCGCAACATTCGGTTGGATCAGACATCAGACAGGTCTTCAATGTTGGAACACTAAGCCTGATCCTTGCAACTTCTCTTCCATAAGAGAATCAAGTCGTTTAACCATCTGGGGTGTCAAGTGATTCTCCCAATCACCAATCTCACCTTTTCTGAAGTAGGCTTTGTTCACGGTACGTTTTCTCCTTCCATTCTTATTCACATCCAAATTCTTCAGATGATCGAAACTACATAAACTTGATACATCTTCAATCACTCCTTGTCTCTCTTCTTCTAAAGTGAAGCTGCAACCCATGAACTCTGCCAGTCTCTTCAATTGAGTTTTCGGTTCTTTCTTCAAATCTTCATACTTCATAAACAACACTTTATGAGGATTCTCCAAACTCTCTTTCCAATACCCAAGTACATGATCCAAAAATGGTCCGAATACAGAGACCCCATTGCAAAAAAACTCGAATGCTTCTTCTATTGACAAAGATGGATGATAATCATTGCTTTCTGGCAATTGTGCCCTCAGTTCGTTTATAAACAACCACAAAGAGATGAAGACGTCTCGAGGGTTTCTACACAGATAAATGACCTTGCAATTGGTAGTACCGATCTTAATAGATTCTGGCAAAGAAGGGTAGAAGATATGTGTTGCTATAAGTCTGCATGGAGAATCATGGGTGGGATTGTTCTTAGTGAAATGAAGAAGACTATTATCTAGAGTATCATGTTTGAACTCAACAAAAGGAACGAGGTCATGAGGCGAAACTGTGAGCAATGGATGATGGTGATAATTCTTTGAAACAGAAGAACAAGGGTAACAGAAGCGGTTGACAATGGCAAAGGCGAGTGCTTTCAACCAAATGGTGCCTGATTTGGGTGTTGAGGCAATAACCAGATCAGTATCTGATGCTTTGAAATTCTGTTGAAAATCCTTTATACTTTCTATTACTTCAGCAAAGCACCAAAAACCTTGATATTGATACAGATCATAATGTCCTAAACCACTGCACTTGGGAAAATCAAGAGTAATTGCACAATGATCATCGTGGCTACTGTTAGTATCATAGTTGGTTTCGGTTTCAGAAGTAGCCATATATGGATGAGTGAATGCGTATAAAAAGCTTTATGTTCTGTTGAGCTAGCTAGATTGTTTCTTTTCCCAACCATGTGATTTATAGAGTGAACAGAAGCATTTTCAACCATATACAATTTAACTGAAAGTAAGGAGAAAAACGTAGACTCGGTCTTCATACTATTTTTGCCTTAAAGCGCAACATTTGCTTGGATCAGACATCAGGTAGGTCTTCAAAGCTTCAAAGTGCGTGCTGGTACCAAGTTTAACAGACTGTGAGTCTCAGAAATCTGGCCTGGGAACTTCAGATTAAACCTGGAACTGCTCAGAAAGTTTAATGAGACTGTAAGTCTCAGAATCTGGCCTAGCCCCGCCTAGAATCATTTCCTTCAGAAGATCAGGATCATAAACCTTGGCCTTCACATATGCCCTTATTAAAGCATTGTAGACAAATGTATACTTGCTATACCCTGCTTCCTTCAACTCCTCAAACAACTTCTTCGCGTTCTCCAAATCACCCTTATCTGCAAAACTCTCAACCATTAACAGAGTTGTCTCCAACCATGGAGTCGATCTTTTAACTGTTGTACTTGTTATCTGATTCATTCCCGCGTTCAGTGTTTTCAGCGCTTTCTTAAACATTGCAGCTTTTAAGAAACCCAATGCTAGATGTCGAAAAGTTATAGCATTCGGTTTAATCTCATTCCTCTCCATTTCGTTAAATAACTCTTTTGCTTTATCGATAAACCCATGTCTGCAATATACAGATAAAATAGAATTGTACTGCTCTGGGGACTTCAACGTTTTACTTGATTTCAGTTCTATCCAAAGCTCTTCAGCTCGGTCTACCTTCCCTATTCTACCAAATGCTTCAATAGCCAGAACATAGCTTTTATACCTGACATGAGGGAGTTCTTTAACAGCGCCCAAAATTCGTTCCAGCTCCTTCTCCTTTCCCAGATAGCCATACAAAATTAGTAGAACATCCAAGGTAGACCAGTTATTCCCTGTTTTTGATTTCTCGATAGCTTCAACATAGGCTTCACAGACAGTATATAACCTAGCCACAGCATGGGCTGTAGCCAAAATGCAATAAGTTATCTCATTAGGCTCAACATTTGCACGCTTCATCTCTCCGAAAACTTTTACCAACCCGTCAATACTGTGCTGGTCAGCTTCCATCTTCAAGAGAATGTTGTAAGTCGAAACATGGGGTAACACTTTATCAGCTTTCATCTGGACAAGAATTTTTGGGATAGTTTTTCTACGTCCAGGCGAGGAGTGAAGAATTATGAGACGATTGAAGACCAAAGGAGAGATCGGGTGGCCTAATTCTCTCATTTTCTTCATGTAAGCTAAAGAAAGACTTATTTTGCCTTTGTCTAAACAAGCCATAACAAGATTGTTGTAAAGCAAATCATTCTGAAACTCCGAAGGCACACGAGTAAATAAAATCTCTCCTTGCGATACACCATGAAGCTTTGTAGTAAACTCCAGCAAGTAGGAGTAATCTAGCTCTTTCGGTCTATAAGGCTTTTCCCTAATAACCCACTCCATTACCTATCCAAACCCAAAAAAAAAAAAAAAGATTATCAAATTACCAAAATGAATGCACAGACCTTCGTAACAATGTGAGGTCAACTAGTTTCTCATCTGAGTTTCAAAAATTAGAAATGCAATATCTACTGGGCATTAAAACAAACAGGTCATACACACAAAGAATACAAGCAAAATTTTCAAAATGGGAACAGAAGATTACCTCAAGAGCTCGTTTATTCATCTTCAGTTTCCTCAATCGATTTATAGCATGAAAGATATCAGCTCTCTGGATTGGTAAACCGTCACCCATCCAACTCTGAAATGCAGAGAAAACCGGTTCTCCTTTACAAAGTCTTTCTACCCTCCATGATAAACTACTCTTATGTAGTTCTTCTTGTTCTGGTTCTGGGTTTATTTCTTCTTGATTGGTGATGTTATTATCATCAGTTGATTTCTCAGTACAGAAGAACAGATATTTTGGAGTTTTTTGAGTAAGAAATGGTGAAGAGATTGGTAAGATTTGTTGGAAAGTCCTGCTCTGCCGAAACAGAGTTTTTAGTATTTGCATTGACCTAGAGGGATACGGGACTAGACTCGGATTGTCGGATTTGAACCGAGAGTTATAACCCCTTAGCGGGATCAGGGAGAGAGATGAGTACACAGATTTCTATTCAATAAAAGTCGAGCTAGTATGGCTAGATTTGTCTTAAATCATTTATTGGCACTTGTGATGGTATAATCCATTTTAAGGCCAAAATAAAAAAGGTGATTGGAACACTTTTACAGAAAATAAGGTGGTATTAAGATATTCTTGAAGTTTGGGAAAATTTATAAGGAAAATCTTTGTGAGTATGGATATCTTTGGCGGTGGAGTTGTGTTATGGAAGAAGAAGACGGATGCAAGTTTGTTTCAATGTTATCTCAAGCCTAAAATATTTAGGGACGTCTCTATAATTTCCAGTCCTCCACATTTTTGGTGTTAATTCATTTATCCATCTCACTGCCCAACTAGATCTAGTGTGATAGGAACCATTCTTTTCCAATCTTTTTGTTTGTACCGTAATATTTTGGTACCAATATGGGTTAACTAGATCACTATTAACGGAAAATGTCTGTCGGCTCAAGCGTAGCAGCATATTTATATTGGTCAAGTTTGCTGACCTATATCCAACGTCACGTTTCTATTCCTAAAACCCAAGAAGAAAGTTTCAGAATAATCCATGTTACTTGATAGACAAGTCTATACAGCTATATAAATTTATGGGTGTAAACCCTAAAAAGGGAGGATGGTATGCTTTATAACGTGGAGAAAACCATTGTAATGATCATCAATAAACTATTTCTCCCTAGGTGGATTATCCGCGGATGTAGGCATAACTAGGGGTGCCAACGGGTCCCATCGGGTCCGAGTAGTGTGCTACCCGGAACTGGAACCGGTAATTTTAATCGGTTCCGGGTCCTAACGGTTCCGGGTCCGGTTCCTAAATTGATGGACCCGGAACCGGACCCGATAAAAACACTAATTACCCGTCGGGTCCGGGTATTTATCGGGTCCTTAAAAATCAACTAAACTTTTTGATATTTTACTTTTATATTTGCTATATTAGCTTGAATCTAATAATTTTTCATATAAAATTATTATTATATCTATGTAATTTTTTTAATTAGTATTAAACATAAGAATATGAAGGATAAATAAAAAAAAATTGAACGAAATTATACTAAATTTTTAAATTTTATGTAAAATTAACAAGTAAAACATAGATATTCGGGTACCCGTCGGGTCCTACCCGTTAGGACCCGGAATTTATCGGTTCCTAACGGGTCTTACCCGTCGGGTAGTGATTTAGCTAACGGTTCCAATCTTGGGACCCGGAACCGGACCCGACACACCCGGGTCCGGGTCGGTTCCGGGTAATCGGGTACCCGTTGGCAGCCCTAGGCATAACTCGTCGAACCACATTAAATTCTTGTCTCTTCAATTTATATTTACATTTTAGAACTCTAATTTAACATCATCATCGTCATCAAATCAGCTGTGTTTTGTGCCTAAAAGTAATTTTGGGTATAAATACTTTTTTTTAATCAAATTGCACATTTACGTTAGTTTTCATTTATATTCGAATCATACGATTCGATTCAAATTGTGGTCTTGAATCGTTTAAAGTCAAGAATCGCAATTTGAATTGAATCCAAAATTGAGGCAACATGATACTGGTCTAATTTGCAAAGTAGATTTTGAGAAGGCATTTGACAATGTAAATTAGAATTGTGTGGATTATACTCTGGCAAAGTTTGGATTTGGTACGAAGTGGAGAGCTTGGATTAAATGGTGTATTTCTTCTACAAGATTAGCAGTTTTATTAAAAGGAGAAGCAACTGATATGTTTAAAAGCCAAAAAGGAATAAGGCAAGGTGGTCCAATTTCACCTTTCTTATTTATTTTTTTAGTTGAGGTGATTTCTTTATTGATCAAAAAAGCGGCAGATGAAGGTCTTATCTCTGGTTTTGCGGTCTCCCAACAAGGTACTCTTATAACTCAACTTCAATTTGCTGATGACTTGATTGTTTTCCTCAAAGATGAGGAATCACAAATTCAAAATCTGAGAAACATTCTAATGGGTTTTGAGATTATTTCTGGTCTTAAGGTAAATTATAGAAAAAGTACTATTGTGGGCTTAGGTCAGTTACATAATGCATAATCTTGTGCGGACCTTTTTGGTTGCTCTATGACTCATTTATTGATGAATTACTTAGGGATTCCTCTTGGTAGTAAGTCAAAAAACAAAATCATTTGGAATGATTTCATTCATAGGATTCAACAAAAACTTTCTAGCTGGAGAAGGAGATTTCTTTCTAAAGGTCAAAGATTGATAATGACCCAGAGTGTACTTTCTAGTTTACCGATCTATTACTTGACAATGTTTAAAATGCCTGTATCTGTCTCTAAAGAAATTGAGAAAATCATGAGGAATTTCCTTTGGGGTTCAAGTAATTCTACTAAAAAGAGGAGTTGGGTGTCTTGGTCAAGAACTACTTTGCCAAAATGTAGAGGAGGTATGGGCATTAAGAAGCTGCAGTTGATGAAAAAGGCTTTACACTCTAAGTGGATTTGGAGATATGGTCCAGAGAAGTATGCTTTGTGGAGAAGAATTATAAATCAAAAATTTGGGGGTGCAATAGACGTTTTCTTTCCTTCCAGGGCAAGAAATTCTATCTGTCATAGTGTGTGGTCCGGCATCTTGAATTGTAGAGAGTTTGTTAAGTCTGGAACTTTATTGAATATTGGTTCAGGTGTAACTGTGTACTTCTGGGATGATGTGTGGATTGGGGATTTTCCTCTCAAACATCTATTTCCTACTCTATTTCAGATTGCAAGGCAGAAAAAAGCTCTGGTAAGTGACTTAATCTCAAATGAAGGTGCTTGGATTCTTAATTTTTCTAGGAATTTAGATGAGCAGGAGATGTTGGAGGTGGCAAACTTATTGCAGCTTATTGGTGATCCTTCTCGGCTTGTGAATGAAGACTCAAGATAATGGCGTTATGGAGAGGAGTTTTCAGTGGCTAATGCATATGAGGCTCTTGAATCTGGTGGTTTGTTAGTTTTC
This sequence comes from Papaver bracteatum, assembly GCA_023529315.1. Taxonomy (NCBI): domain Eukaryota; kingdom Viridiplantae; phylum Streptophyta; class Magnoliopsida; order Ranunculales; family Papaveraceae; genus Papaver; species Papaver bracteatum. The sequence goes on from JAJJWX010001029.1 coordinate 53,776, forward strand.
CCTGACAAGCAGCTGTGGAACTCAAACGTGCCATTAAAGGTTTGTTTTCTTGTCTGGACCTTGTGATTTAGTGGTGCTCCAACTTTTGACTACTTATTCATTGCTGGAATGGTGCAAGATCCTTCATGTGTCTCCTAAGGGTGGTATGGTGGAATGGTGGAAGATTACGAATCTGCAAGCAAGAAATCAGTAGAAGAAGTAACTGAGTCTCCTAAGGGTGTTGATGGTCCTCCTTTGGCCTCGAAAGATACTAATGCTGCTAGGAAACCCAAGGATTATGTTGAAATTATTGAAGCCAACACAGACAGATTAACTGCAGTATATAAAGAGATGGATTATACATACTTGGCTGATTTGTTGGCAGAATGGGAGCAGCAGAGGACAGCGAATGACGGAGCAACTATCCGGCGTAAAATCCAGGGTATGATGACCGGCCTATCTAGATTTGACTGTTATGGAAGGACAGGTTATGAGCTTGTTGTTCTTTTTTCTGATGGGAGCTGCACTTCCAAAATTCTCATCCACTCCGACGAAGTGCAACGTCAAATAGGTTTAACTCCAGAGGAAACTACTAAGTTTCTCTCTTCTGTCTCAAAAGATGACATGTGGGAAGCCGTGACGGTTCTTGAGGGAAAGTTGTCCACTTTACAGTGTACCTTGGACATAGAGGTGAACAATAACACTCGTTACCCGGTTGCTGTTGAGGTGGATTCCGCATTTGATATGTCGTGGTTACAGAGAAACAACATCAAGTGATGCCGCGAAACGTGTCCCGGTTGCTGTTGGTGTGGACTCCGCAGTTGATATCCCGTGGGTTATGAAAGACTGACTATATGAATCGACACCAGGAAAATGAATCCCTATTAATCTTCAGCTTTTTGTTTTCTTTTTCTAGGTGTTTGGAAATTCATCATTCTGAATTTTCTTGTCTTAATACTCTACGAGTGGATTGCCCGTGCCATAATGGCACGAGGCAGATTGGTTTATTTCATAAGAAATGGTGTTGTTTATTTTAGATTTAATTGGTTTCATTGATTTCAAGTAACAAAATTTAGATCAGTTTCAAAAAATAAAATAAAATAAATATAGATCCATTATATGTTGTCTATGTAAATTGCATCAAATCGAGCTGCCAAATTTCACAACAGACAGTCAATAAAAATGAACAAATATGATACATGTAGGAAGATTGATATTTCCATAGAACAAAAATGATAATCCTATGAGCTCCAAGTGTTTGCTTTCAAAAATAATAATCATGTCATAATGACACGGCATCAATGGCAAACATAAGTTAATTTTAACAGTGTGGTAATTTTTTGTTTTTCTTTGAAGATTACTTTATTAATGTTTGCAAGAAACCAATTAATTTTTCTATTCCAAAGAAGTAGCAGAAAAGGCAAAATCCTCCATTTGCCATACCAGCTGGCCTGGCAAACTAGACGCGCTATTATAGGGAAAAACATAAGCGACCGAGACTCCACCGACCGGTCTAGTCATCGTCGTTATTAAATATTGAAGAACAACTATTTCCCCCCACGTCTCCTTATAAATTCACCCCATTCAATTCAATTTAATCACACCTTATTTTCTCATTAACTCTATCATCTGTTTAATTTTTATTTTCAACTCAATGGATTCTTCAGACAAAGAAGTGCGTATTCATATGGATCGATTTGAAGAACAACAACGAATATTTGTTTCAGGCGTTGAAGCAAATTGATGATGAGACAGATGAGGATAAAGATCTAACCAACAACTTGTTGTAGCTATATTATAACCAACAACTTGTTATAGCTATATTCATTGGGGCAAATACCTAGAAATACAGAGCCAAAAGAAGTGTTCGCAAGAAGATATACGTATCGGGGTCGGGATGAATGGCAAGAGAAGTTGATGCAAAATTATTTTCTTCCTGACTGTGTGTTCCCTGATGAAAATTTCCAAGACCGATTTCGCATGCCCCGACATTTGGTGCTAAAGATTATTGGTGAGCTTTGTCAGGTAGAACCTCAATTTAATTATCAGTATGATGCACTGAATATTAGGGGTCATAGCCCAGAACAAAAGGTTACTTCGGCCTTAAGGATTCTAAGATACGACCGACCTGCAAATTCTAATGATGAGTACCTTCGCATTGGCGAAACAACCGCATACAAGTATCTTCCATTGTTTTGCGAAATAATTATTAATCATTTTGGTCCAGCTTATTTACGAAAACAAACTGACGCAGATGTTAGAGAAATATTAAAGCAAAACCAGGAAAGGGGATTTCCCGAAATGCTGGGTAGTTTTGACTGCATTCATTGGGTATGGACCGGATGCCCTACCTATTGGGCCGGTCAGTATAATGGTCACTACGCAAAACCAACGATTATCCTTGAGGCTGCTGCTTCATATAATTGTTGGATATGGCACACTTTTTTTGGTCTCCCGGGATCTCAAAACGATATAAATGTTTTACATAAATCGCCTTTATTTGAAGAATTAAAGTATGGAATTTCTCCCCGGGTAAATTTCAGTATCAACAGGGATCAATACACTCATGGTTATTATCTTGCAGATGGAATTTATCCAAAATGGTCAACTTTAGTTCCATGTTACCGTTAGCCACCTTCCGGTAAAATGGGTCGTTCATGCTCATATTCCAATAGTAGACAAATGGATCTGAGAAATGATGTGGAACGTGCTTTTGGAATTCTGAAGAGGAAGTTCGCAATCATTTGTGGGACTTATCGTGGTCTAAGTGCCCGTGAAATGCATAAGACTATGCTGACTTGTATCATTTTTCATAACATGATAATCCAGGAAACTCGTCGTAATAAGAATTGGAATAACCACCAAAATAAAGACTTAAGGCCTGAGATTATACCAGCAAGAGGATTAACTGCAAGTAACTATGCGCAAATGACCAGTCATATTGAGAACAGAACTTTGTATAACAGGTTAAGGGAAGATCTAAGAGCGAATATGTGGGATGAGTTTGGAAGAGATGGAGGAAAAATTTAGTAGTGTTTTTTTTTTTTTTGAAATTGTTTAATTGTTCAAGTTTCATTTGTTGTTCCATAGTTTTGTTTTGAAGCTGTTTAAGTTTTAATTTTTTAACGGTCATTTAATTTTTTAACGGTCATATAAGGTAGCGGCCTAGACTCAATCGCTAGCGGTCTAGTCTCAATCGCCAACATTCCTTATAAATATACCTTTGCTTCATCCATTTCAAAATCTCACCTTCACTTCGCTTCATCCGTTTTAAAATCACACCTTCACTTATCGACAAAAACACTTTTCTGGTTAACTTATGGATGATCCTAGATTCATTGAAGATGGAGATTTATCTCTTTGTAGAATCTATATAGTATACTACCCGAAGAGAAGTGAAGAACGACGGATGCACGGTTTACCTAGTATGAGTTATTTGGGTAAAATTCATGATGCCTTCTGCACTGAGACAGGTAATCCTCATAACCGGGATTGTGTTGCTTTGTTTTACCGATTCATGGATATCAATAAAAAGCTTGTGGATTTTATAGCTATGAAAAGGATTGTCACTCGATATCGTCTTAGAGGTGAGACAAAACCAAATTATGGAAAGGTTGCTAGAGACAACACAACAACAAATTGAAGCTGCTCAAGACAAAGAAGAAAGGGAAATAATGCAATTGGATCTCGAAAAGATGGCTCCAAATGCAAAAAAGTACTTTGAATTAAAACAGAATGCCATATTGTCCTGGCAGTTGGAGAGGCAACAACATAATATGTTCAATTTGTAACAACTTAGTTTTTTTATTTTTTTTGTAAGTAAGGTTGTTTTTAAGTTCCAGTAATGTAGTTTCCCTTTTTCTCAGTAACATTAATTTATATATTTCTAATTACGCTAATTTGAATTATGTTTTCTTACACCAACGGATCTTTAGTAACGACTAATTTCCGATGGCTAAATTCCAACGATAACTTTCAATGGCTATTATAAATTGTCATAATCTTCGTCAACAAATACAATCCAAAATAGTTGGCCTTAGTATTCTAAGTGTCTCCAATTTGTTTTTTGTTTCTTAAGATAACATGATAATGGTTGGGTATACCGTCGAAGAAGATGTTGCAATCACCACATCGTTTGTAAATGCTGCTACTCTGCCTACTGAAGATATTCAAAACCTCTCCGCCCATGAACAATGGACGCTGGTATTCGACGGTTTTGTACAAGCGTTTGGAAACGTTAATAACCGAACAAGACGACAAGTTCAACAATGGTTTTCTCGCATTGATATAATGGTTCGCAAGTACGTTGCAATTCAAAAAAGGATTCATGGTTACTCCCCACAACACATGACAGTTGCGATTACCGTAGGTCATCAAAAATGGTTATGATATTTGAAATGTTGTTTACTTATACACACTAACTTATTGGTTTATGTTTGTTTTGCATAGGAGGAAACAGCCAAATTTGTGTACCAACTAGATACTCGTACAGAATTTACATGTTTTGAGTGCTACTTAATCTTTAAAGCTAACCTGTCTCACTGGGATTATTACAATCCGGAAATGAATCTCGACGGTCCTCCAGAAGACGGTCCGGATGAATAGTATATGCGGTTGTTATTTAAGATTTTGTGGGTACATCTCCTGTAAACCCTGACGAGACTGGGACTTTCAGTTTATGATCACTATGTTCTTTCGAAGAAACCGTAATTCTATCGTTCATAATTCGTTGAAAATCATCGGAGTACATCTACAACACACATGTAAACAAAATCATCACAAAACAATCCATTTTATGCAAAAATTCTACAATGGATATATATTATACAAGACCAACAAAAAAATTAGCCACAGTATCTATCAACCTACAACAAAAAAATCAATCAACCCTAAATTATCCGTCCAAATACAATTTCTCTGCCAACAATCTGCCCTAGACATAATACATATTCATTTAATCATCCATATATCCAAAATTATCAATAACAATACCATATCTAAATCAAAACCAATCATAAACAATGTGAGGTCCACTGGTTTACATGAATGCACAGACCTTCGTAACAATGTGAGGTCCGCTAGTTTCTCAGCTGAGTTTCAACAATTGTAAAAATGCAATTTCTACTGGGCATTAGAACAAACAGGTCATACACACAAAGATTTCAAACAAAATTTCAAAATGGGTGTGAAAGATCACCTCAAGAGCACGTTTATTCATCTTCATCTTCCTCAATCGATTGATAGCATGAAAGATATCAGCTCTCTGGATCGGTAAACCTTCACCCATCCAACTCTGAAATGCAGAGAAAACTGGTTCTCCTTTACAAAGTCTTTCTACCCTCCATGATAAACTACTCTTATGTAGTTCTTCTTGTTCTGGTTCTGGGTTTGTTTCTTCTTGGATGGTGATGACATTATCATCACTTGATTTCTCAGTGCAGAAAAACAAAGATTTTGGAGTTTTTTGAGTAAGAAATGGTGGAGATACTGTTAAGATTTCTTGGAAAGTTCTTCTCTCCCGAAACAGAGTTTTTAGTACTTGCATCGGTCGACGAGGTGGGGGGAGATGGGACAAGACTCGGTTGTCGGATTGAAACCACAGCTATAGTATCTCAACCTTTGATCAGGGGAACAAGGATTAAAAAATGGATATGTTGGTTTACTTGGCATATGTTGTGAAGACTAAAGAGGTAGATTTGTTACACACTGAATTTTTTGAGCCACATGGGCACACATTTTGAGTCTTTAAGACTTTTTATTTTATTTTATATTAGTTTTTTTCTATTTATTTTTTCTATTTTTTAAAAGGAGCCAACATCAGCATATCATTAAAAAATCATAAAATAAAACTTATATTTCAATCTTCTCTCTTCTTCCTCTTATCTTGGTCTTGCTCAGATTTGCTCCTTTTAGAAGCAGGGATTTTTTCTTTTTAAAACTTTTTGATAATGGGCAATAAAATAAGATGTTTTTATATCATTTTTGGTGTCTTTTGACATATTTTCTTCGTCGTTTATCTCTTATTTTGATGTTTTTGTCATTTTTATGAGCAAACATGTAATCACTGTTTTGATTTGAATGAATTGAAATATGTTGATTATCAAAAAAAAAAAAAATCATAAAATAGATATGATAGAGGCCAACTTAGCAACAAATTAGACCCCTTTAAATGAAAATACCTAAATATGAAAAAAAAGAATCGCTTATTTTGTAGTTTAAGCCATAATTAGCTATGCAAAATTTTCTTGAAGTGGAAAAAGCAAGGACGCCAAAATCATACCCATTAGCAGACATTTTTTAACCACAAGTGCATTTTTAGTTACTTGCCTAATTAAATGTTGTGTTACAGGACAGGACATTGAGATGCAAAGTAAATTTTGGATCACAATCCCATATTTTAAATCACCAGACCTTGCAAGATAAAATTTGAGTCACGATTCAGATTTAGAGTTACCCGATAGTTTTGGATCAGTCATGGAGAATATTCAGGGTCATTTGAGCAAATTTCGACACGAATTTTAGGAATTGAGCTTGGACACTTTCTTGATAAGGCAAATTACCAAAAACTCTATTAGGCACACATTTGTTTGTTTGTACTAATTGCACTTCTGTCAGTTTGTTTGTTTGTTTGCTTGCAAGAAGCATATGAAACAAAGTTTTGGTTTTTTGGAAGATTAAATACAAATTAAATTTAACACAGGAGGAGTTCTTCATTTCATTAACAACACAATTAACACCATAGATTCTGTTATTCTTAATTTCACAAGAAAATCAAAGACAACACAACAGCACAAGAAAAACGTCACTAATTAGCTACAAGTAGGTATGGTGGCAAGAACAAACCACACAGATCCATCCTACTTTATTTATACATCATCATTAGATTAAAAGAGACTAGATAATTAATAAGGGTAACAAGATCACATCACATCACATCATCATCATAACAACTCCTCCACCATGAAGATTAGAGAAACCAGGAGATCTCTCTATTTGCCGCATTTGCAACCAGATCCACAGGAGCAGCTATCTCCACAACTGCATGATGGATTACCACATCCTCCTCCATTACCACCTTCTACTCCCATCTCAGATCCTTCAAAGAACCTGCATGCATCATACATAATTTATATCATCAAAATCCCATCTCATTATTCAATGAGATTCATTTGGATCATAGAGAGATGATGCTTACGATTTCTGAGAAGCAATACCGAAGATGAGGCTTGAAGTGTTAGAGCTCTCACCAAAGTCTGGGTACATCCCGCATCTGTAACAACACAACAATGATCAGAATCATCACCATGATTGAAAGAAATTCATGAAATTACAACAGAAAACAGAATTTTGAACAAGACCCATGTTTTAAAATTCTGAATCTGCTGATATTTTCAAGGAAATTTTGGTAGATCTGAACAAATTACAGCCAAAATTGATCCAAACAGAGAAATCCTAAAAAGACATTGATATACGAAAGGAGGAAATAATTTACCCAGTGCATCCAGGTCCGCACTTGCAGCCTGCTCCACAACCACATTTACCACCACAGCAAGACATGTTTTATCAAAGAAGATGGATTAATTAACAAAGAAAAACTCTGGATTTGTAAACAGAAATTTGAGGTTTGTTTTTGTGATTTTGCTGATGGGAATTGAATATTGTTGATATGATGCTAATGACAAGGCCTATTTATAGCGAAAGTTGGGAAAGGGAGTGATGCTTATCACCGTTGACGTGTCTAACAATAATTATGATTTCGAAAAATATCAACAGACCGAGAAAAAACACTCAGGAAAAAAACCGCCATACAGAGCCCACCTCTTGCACGTCTCCCGAGGAAGTGGGCCCAATACCTTTTACCATTTAGATAAAAAAAAGAGTACTGCATTCATTTTACCACCGACTTGGTTAGGTGTTCACACCTATCTTGATAAACCTAAAAATATCCAAGCAGTTACTTGCACTCTTGAAATGTGTAGAGCACGGTCAATACTCTAGATGATACCTTAAAATATCTAGCTACAGTAGTAGGTTCTCTGGAAAGTCCTACAGAGTCGGTTCTAGCTGGAAGTTAAACAATTGAAAGTTAATTTAGTTGTAAAACAAAATAATCTTTGTCCTGATTTCTGTTTTTAATTTCGACTTTTAAAAAAAACAGCTTCATATCCAAATATGCCGTAAAGACTAAAGAATGCGGTAGTCATTCTCACTTTTGCTTTCTTTCAGTGGTGGTGAATGGCCTGAATGAGAATGGGCCCTCACCTATCAATCTAATCTATCCTCTTTTAACTTGGTAATTGGTAGGATCGAAGAGTTTGTCATTTCATGTCATGTGCCTAGAGACTTCGAAAACAAGACTTACTTGGCTGATACGATTCATCCATGATTTGTTTGTTTTTTCATAAAGATTTGAGATTGGAATCGTTGTAAAATTACTTAACAAAGTTCAAAATACAACCATCATAGATAAAGAATCTCAACTAATTCTTACATTGATAGGATTTGCTAGTTCTATCAATTTGCATTCCCTTGCATGCAAATGAAAAATAAAATCCCTTCAAACAGGTCGGTCGATGTATGTATTATTGAGTGCGGTAACTTCTAGAAGGTGTATAATGAAACCAGCCGACCTGCTGCATGGCATTGCCCATTGTACCCGGCAATTCATAAAGAGCTAGGTAAACTGTAAATACATCATTGACAGATGTCCAATGAAGAGTACTATTAATAATACATCTCAGAAGTTAAATAGTGAAAAATATCAATCATATACCGGATAACCACGAAGAACGAAGACCCACCTTTCAGCGTATGCCTTGTTCTTTTCGAAGAGTTACATGATCAAGCATACACTGTTTTCATGCGGATATACACGTGTATGCATAGTTTGATAAAGCTTTTGGATAGGGTGCACTGCTGCAGACTTTGAATTCCTTGCCCCGACGTGACACCCTCCCTAATCACCCTTGCGAAAGATTTTTTTTTGGGAACGTTCATTTACTAACTAGGAGGATGAATAGTTATAACGAATAAGTGGTTGTCAAATTGTCGTGTTCAATTAGGGGTGAGCATTTAGCGTGGATTCGATTCCGACCGGCTGTATTTTTTTTTTGGGAAGGGTGTTTGGACTTTTCGCTAATGGGTTGGATGAGGATGAAATTTTTGAAATCGAATGAATTGATGGTTGAGCTCGAGTGCAACCTATAAAATCCGTTGGACTTTAGGACCCGTTAGATTAATTTGAGAAATGTTTTCTCTTAAAATAGGAACTCTCTGCATTGATTATACCACACAATTAGGTACTTTGTATGTAAATTTGGGAAAAGAATACATGAATGAATATGCCAAGGTTTAGTGTATGTTTCTTTTATGTAGTTCCTGAGTATAAGTGCATTAAAATTATAATATGAAAAAATAGTCAATAGCCAAAGAAAATGAGGCATTTAATTAGATGATCATAAATGAGTAATCCATCAGCACCCATTTCCATGGTATAAATCTTGGCTGGTTGAATTTTCTATTGAAAATTTTAATTAAAACAACATTAATTATCCATATCCAATCAGTTTATCAGTGCATTCAATGTATGCAAATTTGTTGGATACTGGATTGGATGGAGATACCAAATATGAAATCTACAACGAATTAGATTAGATGAGAATTTGGTGAAAACTGATCCATTCCGGCCCATGCTAGCCCCTAATGCTTAAAATGATTGACATGTCGAGAGAAAGACGAAGATGGAAAAAAAGAAACTCCTTTTCATTTTGGTGCCCCAAACCCAGCCCTTTATTAACCAAGGAAGGTAAGGCCTGCATATCATGAGACGCAGTATTCTTGTGGTCTTGATTCATGCAAAAACTATAATTATTTTTGATTATGTTTTAATTATTTGACTCTTCTAATATGGATAATGATGATTTTATAGCATTTCAGCGGGTCAGAAAATTAATACTTCCAAATCAGTAATCATTCATCACCCGAGATTGAATCTAATCAAGGTAAATAATCTTCAGCAATTCTTTGATATGTCGGTAACATCAAAACCTCCAACCTATCTAGGCGTCCAATGTTGGAATATTTTCAATTGCGCTACGAAGGGGTCATTTGTTTGACCCAGTTAAACGTTCAGAAAATTGTAAATCCAATGAGACACCATTAATGTCTGTTGATGAAGGGACGATGTTTCTTGAAGAGAAACTTGTCTGTTTCCAACAGACGTGAAAACCTCTATAAGTAGCATCTCCCAGAGTCGTTTTCTTATCAATCCAAAATCTCCTCTGTTTTTCTTTCTTAAACAAAGCATCATCAGAATCTGTTTTACATGTGTTCTTGATTGGGTCAAGGGGTGCAAACCTTGAACCCAATTTACGGTTGTAGGGCTTTCATTGTATCCTGAAGGCAGTATTTCACATACCTGTTGCAATCGCCAATTCGTTGGGAGGGTAGAAATATTTGTCTAAAAGAAATCATCCATAGCCTTGAAAGTTTTAGAGTACAACCACAATCTGTTTCTGTTTTTCATCTCCATTGCAGCCCAGTAGTTTCCAACAATTCAAACAATGAATAACATCTAATCACACCTTTGCGCCACTTTTACAAAGATTAGCTCGAAAAACTAAAGGAAGGATGACAAAATGCCTAACTCAAACTAGAAGACTCGTACTTATTAAAACCTCTCAAATCCCCACCTCAAACCACTTTATGTCAAAAAAAAAAAAACCTACCCGTCAATGTCCACAAACTAGTAGATCGTATCACCAGCGACTTCTTTTGGGGATATGATTCAACGGTTAAAAAGATTCATCCTATTGGTTGGGACAAAGTAAAAAAAAAAATATCTAAAGGAGGGTTAGGCATAAGAAAAACAGTGACATAACAAGGTGTTTATAGGTGAAAATGGTTTTTGCTAATTTTGGTAATTGCGGGTGTGAAAGCGAGAAACAATTTAAACCCTAAACAATGTACTGCAAGGGAGTACTTTAGATTCGAGAAATCAATCTGTACAAGTCCGGCCTAAACCAAGAAATGGTCGTTCCAGACTTGCTTCGGTCACAAAGTGGAGGAGAAGGGTCGATTTGGGGAGGGAAGCGAAGAAAGGTGTTGAGACCATAATAGTTCTGGAAAGGTAGTATCTAGACTTGTATCAGAAAAGTGGAAGCTTAGGAAGCTTGCAAGAAATGGAAGCCTTTTTAGGAGAGCTTTCCAAGTTGCCTTTCTGAGAGTGTTGTATTTTTCTCCTGACCGAGACTTTTTTTATGGTGGAAATAGGTAAGACCTATTTATACAAGTCGAGATTGAAACGTACCCTGGTCTTATTAAGGAAGAGAGTAAAGGGTGAAATAATGGGAGGAGGGGGTAACCGCATGGTGTTTATGGGTGAAAACATTTTCACCATTATTTCCTCATTTATTTGACCGTTTTATTCCTATTCACGCTTTCTTAATGCAAGTTTAGTGTACGCTGTGACCTCCAAACCAAGACCCAGGAAAGCATCCCCCAGTTTGTGTTGGTGTCTAGAATGTTTTTGGAAGAAATGTAGCATGTTGTTGTGACTTGGAAAGTCGGGCTCAGGAGACTTGCTAGCCTGGTGACCTTCGACGGTCGAGATTTTTCATCTTGAGAGGAAGGGAAACCGTTGATCATTACACGCCTGTTTTGGTAGAGAGGGCCAATGTGGTGGCGCGACTAGGTTGGCATACCGTTGGCATGGCATGGTTTGGCGTGGCCAAACTTAGGTTTTCGGGCCAAAAGTCGTGAGGTGACTTTAGACGGCTAGGTTTTGCTCCTGGTGTTGAAGGGTGGCCATTGACGGCCGCACGCCTTTGTTTTAGAAACCCTAAATAGCTCCCTTCACTAGAATCGCTGTAGAATTCTAGTAAAGACTCGGATTTTGACGGTCCTCCCCTCAAATCAACCGGAAAAGAATTTCATATCTCCTTTCGCGGGGATATTTAGGTTTTGAACTCGTTCGAGAGGAGAAAATATCCCGAAAGAAAAACTCATGAAGAATTCAGGAGGGATGGCGACATGGCCAGGCTATCATGGAATGCCTTGGCGCAACTAGGTTGGCATGGCATGCCTTGGCGTGGTTTGGCACATAGGGCCAAGGGTTTTCCATGGGTGCATGGCATGTCTAGGGCCAAGGCATGGCGTGACTATCTTGTCTAGGTGCATGACCAAGCTATGATTTTGGGCCAAATTCATGAGGTGAATTTAGGCAGCCAGGATTTTCTCCTGGGATTGAAGGGAAACCGTTTATTGTTGCATGCCTTCACTTTAGTAGCCACGAGGGGAAGGCCAAAAGGGTGGCGCGTCATGAGGGGCCATGGCGAGGTATATTTGGCATGGCGCGACTATGTTGGCTAGGTGCGTAACCAAGCTAGGGTTTTGGGGCAAAGTCATGAGGTGACTTTAAGCGGACATGATTTGGTCTTGGGATTGAAGGGAAACCGTTGATTGTTACATGCCTTCACTTTACTAGCCGTGAGGAGAAGGCCAGCAGGGTGGCGCAGCTAGGTCCAAGGTAAGGGTGTTTGGCTTGGCGTGGTGTGACTAGCATATCTAGGGCCAAGGCAGTGTGTGTTTGGCATGGTGCGTCTAGCTTGGGATAGGTGCGGTTTAGCTTTGCGTATGGGGCCAAGGCTTTTCCATGGGCGTATGACATGGCTAGGGCCAAGGCAAGGGCGTTTGGCTTGGCATGGTGTGACTAGCATAGCTGGGGCCAAGGCAGAGTGCGTTTGGAATGGCGTGGGTAGGTTGATCTAGGTGCGGTTTGGGTTGGCGTGTGGGTCCAAGGGTTTTCCATGGGCGTATGGCATGGCTAGGGCCAAGGCAGGGGCGTTTGGCTTGTCATGGTGTGACTAGCATGGCTAGGGCCAAGGCAGAGTGCGTTTGGCATGGCGCGGCTAGCTTGGGCTAGGTGTGGCTGGCATGATTTTCTATTGGCATGGAGGTGCGGCTATCATGGTGTGCATGCTTTGGCGTGGTTGGTGTGGATGGAATGATTTGTCATTGGCACAGAGGTGCGGCTAGCATGGTTGGCATGCTTTGGCGCGGTTGGTGTGGCTGGCATGATTTGCCATTGGCACAGAGGTGCGGCGAATCATTGGCATGCTTTGGCGTGGTTGGTGTGGCTGGCATAATTTTCCATTGGCATAGAGGTGTGGCTAGTATGGTTGGCATGCTTTGGCACGGTTGGTGTGGCTGGCATGATCTGCCATTGGAACAAAGGTGCGTCTAGCATGGTTGACATGCTTTGGAGCGATTGGTGTAGCTGGCATGATTTGACATTGGCACAAAGGTGCGTCTTAGCATGGTTGGCATGCTTTGGCGCGGCTGGTGTGGCTGGCATGATTTTCCATTGGCATAGAGGTGCGGCTGGCATGGATGGAATGCATTGGCACGGTTGGTGTGGCTGGCATGATTTTCCATTGGCACAGAGGTGCGGCTAGCATGGTTGGCATGATTTGGCGCGGTTGGTGTAGATGGCATGATTTGCCATTGGCGCAGAGGTGCGGCTAGCATGGTTGGAATGCTATGGCGAGGTTGGTGTGGCTGGCATGATTTTCCATTGGCACAGAGGGGAATTAGGGTTTTGCTCGTTGTAACCCTAATTTGAAAAACGATACCCCGGTAATTATATAAAGACACATTAAAGGTTTTTAGTAAATGCACTTAGTAAATGCTTTATCAGTTAAATGTTGTGACGTCACTGTCTGCTAGGGTTTAGTATTTTACGATTTTAACCCTAAGCTAAAAATCACCATCAATATTAAGTCCCTTGCTTAGCTCGGAACAGGTGCCTTGTTGTGAGGTAAGCATATGATGGTGACAGACAAGGACGGAATCGAGGTGTAAATCATTGGAAAGATGGTCAGGAGAATCCGACTAACCTTTTTGAGTGGTGAAGAGAGTTTTTGGCTTCCCGTGTTGGCGGCCCTGCGTAAGTTGTACTGGGGATGAAGACCGTGGAGTGGTGAGATGAAAGTTACCGTCTTGGTCTGGCCGTACATCTCCAAGGAATAGGGGGCGCGGTCTTGGAAGGCGAAGCAAGTGGACGGCTTAGCTCGAGGGGACAAGAGGTGGTGTGATCTTGGTAAGGTAAACGCGCGTGGACGATAAGGTCGTAACAATGGAGCAGGCGGCTTGGAATAGTATGTCCTTGGCAAGATGAGACGTACATGGACGGCTAGGCATGGTGGGGCCACGTTAATGGATCGAATGGCTTGGCAGGGGTTCGTGGCAATGCCATGGTGGAACGTACAATGATGGATAGGCATGGTGGGGTCGCGGTGATGGAGCGAGAGCTTGGCTGGGGCCGTGGAGAGGTATGGCATATATGGGAGGCTAGGCGTGATGGGTCCGTGGTATGGCGTGAGTGGTCTTGGACGTGGAAATTGGTCTTTGTGGGACCGGTTTCCTCTTTTCCTTCCTTGGCTCAAAATTGGAAACCCTTTTGTTGATCGAACTCCCAAGTATCACACCTATAAAAGGATGGCCGGCCCCTCCCTTTGATTCACGCCTTCATTATTTCTTCTTGTTCGACGCCCATGGGGAATTCTTTCCTTCTTTGCACCCCCTCATCCCGCTCAACTTTCATTGGGGTTTTGATGAGGAATTTTATTTTGAGGCTGGTCTCCCGGCCGTGAATCCATCATGTTCCACCTATTCAGCCTGCGTTTCTCTTTCTTCCTTTAGGTCTTCCACAGTAATTACGCCTGGTGAAGTTGTGTCTTGAGAGTGATCGTTCGAATGTCAGTCCCCAGTTCTGGTAGCGGCGGTGAGGTCCAGCCAAACCATGCATACCCTTGGCATGGTGTGGGCATAACCTAAGCACAAGCAGTTGATGGCGGATTGTTGCAAAAACTGAACGTGGAGTGCTGGCAAGACTGACACTGGCAAGGAAAGAACGGATATCTTAGGAGTAGCAAAGCTTTCTCTTATGGGACTGATTTCCTTTCTTCACGCGCGGCTTTAACATGGAATACTTTTACTTATTCAAAAATATTTTTCTATAGGTAGGTAGCATCTGCAATCCTTTCATCTGGTAGCTTTGCAAAAATCCCGGTATGATTGGGTGTCTTCAGGGCTAGGCTTTGGAACGCGAGACAAAACTGCTAGCATGGACTTGGCATGAAGGGGACCCATTAGCACTGACGGGCATGGAACAAGTGTAGTCCTCTTTATAAAGCACTTGGGAAGGCATGACGCTGGTAAGGGAAACTCCTTGGAAGGGAAGCGCTTGCAAGGGAAGTGCTTGTGGTTTAGGGTTTGACACGCCGAAACCCTAATTAGCGCCCTTTACTAGAATCGCTATAGAATCCGTGTACGGACTCAGATTTTGATGGTCCGCCCCTTTATCCAACACGAAACAGAATTCTGTATCTTCCCTCTCAGGAATATTTAGGTTTTGAGATCGTTTAGGAGGTGAAACGGCCCGACAGTGAAAATCAAGAAGAAGTTTGGAGGGATGTTGCTGGCTCAAGGTAGTATAGTGGCACACCAGTCACCCTCTGTTGTAATTTTGTTGCTGGTCCGGATCCATGTTTTCATCCGTAGTGCCTCTCCAGTGGATTCAAAAAATTTACCAAAACTCCGTTGTATTCCTGGGACGGATGGATGCGGTTGCGTTGTCGGTCCATCATTGATTTTAGGTTGTTCAGTGCTTGAACCTTCTGATCGTGATGACAGTATGTTTTGGATGCTTGTATAGTCAAAATCTCCCGGAGCCAATGGATAAAATAGATGAGTTGGGAGACGTTTCGTTGTCGATGTGCTTCTATCAAGTCTTCAAGGACTTGGTTTCCAAGAGACATCCTTTGAACCATCTTCTGAATCTTGGACTATCCTATGGAATGGGATGCGGTGAGCAGTCCCCATTTACATTTCTATTAGATCCGATGGCGCGACCGAACATGTGAACGTATCTCTGTGGCATGATTTTGGAGTCTTCGATGCACATGTACGGCTTCGTGTTGAGAAATTATTTCATTGCATTGTCTTGAATCCATGTCCACGGGATTTGACACAAGCTTATTGTATTCTTTTGGATGTGACGCTGGTATGTTCAGAATATCATATGGATGAAATACTATGGATAGTAAAGTGGTAAAAATGAGAGAGTTATGTTGTTTATCTTGGCTCCCCCTGCTTCTTCAAGAAGATTTTTCAGCCGTGTCTCTGGGTTATCTCATGAATATTTGGTGGTCGTCGGGATGGACTACGATGAGCAGTTCCCAGTCGTGTTTTTATTTAGTTTTCGAAATTTTTTTTTTTTTTTTTTTGAGAAGGCTTGGGATCCACCGCGGTTTTGTAAAGTGTTGAAGGCATCTTCTAGATAGGGAGGTGATATTCTTGCGCTACACCCTTAAAGAGCGGGTAACCTCGTTGTGCCTTTTGGTTGACTGTGTCTTCTGAGCTTTGATAGTGAAGGGACTCCGTGTATACCTCAATCCTCAATTATGATTTACATGTTTCCATATTTGTAGTAATTGCTGCTGCGGTGAACCTCTGGCTGGTATCAACGAATGAGCGATGGAAGTTTTTGGTAGGAGATGTAATCAAGAGAGACTACATTATCGTGGTAACAAATAAGGTTGGGCGAGAGGGATTAAAAGGTGGCCATGACTACGAAGATCGGCTTGCTGTGACTATGTTCCTTGACATGGGGAGCATGGTGGTATGACCCTTTGTAGGAAGAAGCGGCGTTGAAGCAGCTTCGACTCTTGGAGAGGATGTTGAAGCTTAAGAAGTCAAACGCTGAAATTTTGGCTTCCGATCCTGGAGTATCTCATGAAGAGAACGCTAAAAAAGAGCGGCTGCTAGAGCGGGCGTTGAAGCAGAGCGGCTGCATTAATCGGTGTGTTGTGATACTGGACACCCTTTAATCAAACAATGGCTAGGAGTTCCTAGTTCCATTTATCAATCGTGCTATCCTAGAGAGGTTGGGGTTTGGAAACGACTTCTCTGGTTGGAAATAGTTGTTTCCATGATGCAATGCAGTTGAGGGCTACAAATTTGTCTTGACGATGCGCCGTGGGGAAATATAGAATCTCAGATAAGTGCTTCATCACGATTTTGTGGGCGAATTCCCTGTAAATCATGCATCTCCTGACAAGAAGAGAGTATTTGCGAACTCGGGGGTTGGTGAGTTTTTTTTCCTCGATTTTGGAGAAGTCATTCCTGATATTTACATGTGATGAAATTGGATCGCTGATCCCCTTCTATGGGGCGTCCAAGAGCGACGCGAACCTATCCATCTATAAACACACGTCCTTCTAAAGTGACTTTGTCTTTTCATCAAATCAGCAGTGGTAAAAGGAGGTCGGGTTCTTACGGCTTTTTTAGTATCTTTCCCCGATGGTGGAGTAGCGTCTATGGTGGTGGTTGGAGCTGTCACGCTTGAAGAAACATTGGGGCGGCGAAAACGGCTCTGGTTCTGGTGATCGTAAGTGTATCGTGCAGAGATGGAACTATTTTGATCACCGAATGCTGGGGCCATGGTGCTTCTCTGGATGGTTGCAGAGCGGAGAGGATGGCGGGCATGTGTGCCTGGCACGAGCATGTGGCATGTGTGCCTGATATGCACGTATGGTAAGAACATCTGGTAAGCGCGTCTGATAAGATTGTCTTGTAAGCGCGTCCGGTAAGCTCGTCTCGTAACCTTGTCTAGCATCAGGTTTGGTATGGCGCGGACTATTGACTGGGCATGGCACATGCTTTTGTCTTGGCACGACGCTGGCTTGGCATGGTGCGGACTTGTTCTTGCGGGCCTAGTTTCCTCTTCCAGGACGTAGCTCAAACAAGAAATCCTTTCGTTATTCAAATTCCAAAAAGTGTTATGCTTATGAAAGGGGTTGGCTCCCCTTTTTACCTCGTATCTTTGTTATCACGTCCTGGTGTTAGCGCTAGAGAGGTAGTGATAAAGTGGGCAAACATGTTCCATCTATGTACTCCAGCGTTTCTCTTTTATTTTTTTTTGTTTTCTTGTGGTGGTGCGAACCATAGCCATAGGTATTCCTTCCATAAATCTGTAGAAATATTTTTTCTTCTGAACTGGTGTAAACCATATCCATGGGTATGCATTTCATAAACTTGTGGAAATACTTCATCATAAATAATTCTTCGAATGTCACCATAGTAATGTTTGCTAATAGTGACATGTAATCATTGTTGTGCAAAGTAGGCACGTACGGGTAGGTGACTGTTTTTTTTTTTTGAAAGGCAAACCTAACACTTGGTTTATGGTTTTTTGATTTTCTGGTTTTCTCGGGTTAATAGATAAAATGTTACCTTGGCGGTTTTTGGGTTATTCTTTTTGGAATGAATTGTTTAGGAATTGATTGTTTTGGTTATGACTGAAAGAGCCACAAACATCCAAGGAAAACCATGGAACCGTGTGTTGGTAGATGACATGGGGGTGAAACATAACATGGTTATTGGTTTTTATCATTCCCGTGAAAACTTGAAAAATAAAACCACGTATCTTGTCTAGGTAGGACTTACTTGGTTTTTAAGGTCTCCTGATGAAAAGTGAACCTTCCAGGTGTAAGACCGAGTTTTATGGGAAATACCTACGGGTAAAGTCCCCAGTCGTTACTGAGATGTATGATAATCGAGCCATTGATCCTTGGGCGGATCGTATGCTTTTATCCTCTGGGAAGTCCCCAGACATCCCTTGTCGTGTCATGACTGATAGTCGAGTCATCGAGTAACTGAGTCGGAGTGAGTCGCCTTCCTCTAAAATCTTGACGTCTGGTCGAAGAACGAGATCGAAAGTCAAAAATTGACATTGTATCTGATAGATCAATCCTCCCGCTGTGGTCGCCAATTTTTTATAGGTGAAAATTGTTTCTACTAATTTTGGTAATTGCGGGTGTGAAAGCGAGAAACAATTTAAACCCTAAACAATGTACTTCAAGGGAGTACTTTAGATTCGAGAGATCAATCTGTACAAGTCCCTCCTAAACCAAAAAATGGTCGTTCCAGACTTGCTTCGGTCACAAAGTGGAGGAGAAGGGTTGATTTGGGAAGGGAAGCGAAGAAAGGTGTTAAGACCAGAATAGTTCTGGAAAGGTAGTGTCTCGAATTGTATCAGAAAAGTGGAAGCTTAGGAAGCTTGCAAGAAATGGAAGCCTTTTTAGGAGAGCTTGCCAAGTTGCCTTTCTGAGAGTGTTGTATTTTTCTCCTGACCGAGACTTTTTTTCCGGTGAAAATATGTAAGACCTATTTATACAAGTCGAGATTGAAATAGGTAAGACCTATTAAAGGGTGAAATAATGGGAGGATGTGGTAACCGCATGGTGTTTATGGGTGAAAACGTTTTCACCATTATTTCCTCATTTATTTTACCGCTTTATTCTTATTCACGCTTTCTTATTAAAAGCGCAGTGTACGCTACACACTTTGACCGCCAAACCAAGACCCTGGAAAGCATCCCCCAGTTTGTGTTGATGTCTCGAATGTTTTTGGGAGACATGTAGGATGTTGTTATGACTTGGAAAGTCAGGCTCAGGAGACTTGCTAGCATGGTGACCTTCGACGGTCGAGATTTTGCATCTTGAGAGGACGGGAAACCATTGATCGTTGCACGCCTTCGTATTCGTAGAGCTTAAAGGAGACAATAGGAGACGAAAGGAGACAAATAGAGACCTAAGGAGATCCAAAAGGTTATTGAGAGGTATAAGGTATCGAAGAGCTAGAAAGAGATTAAAGGAGACAATAGGAGACGAATGGAGACAAATAGAGACCAAATGAGCTCCAAAAGGATATTGAGAGGTATAAGGTATCGAAGAGATATAGAGAGCTTAATAGGAGATAATAGGAGACGAATGGATACAAATAGAGACCAAATGAGCTCCAAAAGGATACTCTTCGATACCTTATACCTCTCAATATCCTTTTGCATCTACTTTGGTCTCTATTTTGTCTCCATTCGTCTCCTATTATCTCCTTTAAGCTCTCTATATCTCTTGATACCTTATACCTCTCAATATCCTTTTGGAGCTCCTTTGGTCTCTATTTGTCTCCATTCGTCTCCTATTATCTCCTTTAAGCCCTATATATCTCTTCGATACCTTATACCTCTCTATATCCTTTTGGAGCTCATTTGGTCTCTATTTGTCTCCTTTCGTCTCCTATTGTCTCCTCTAAGCTCTCTATATCTCTTCGATACCTTATACCTCTCAATATCCTTTTTCATCTACTTTGGTCTCTATTTGTCTCCATTCGTCTCCTATAATCTCCTTTAAGCTCTCTATATCTCTTGATACCTTATATATCTCAATATCCTTTTGCATCTCCTTTGGTCTCTATTTGTCTCCATTCGTCTCCTATTATCTCCTTTAAGCTCTCTCTAGCTCTTCGATACCTTATACCTCTCAATATCCTTTTACATCTACTTTGGTCTCTATTTGTCTCCATTCGTCTCCTATAATCTCCTTTAAGCTCTCTATATCTCTTCGATACCTTATATATCTCAATATCCTTTTGCATCTACTTTGGTCTCTATTTGTCTCAATTGTCTCCCTATTATCTCCTTTAAGCTCTCTATATCTCTTCGATACCTTATACCTCTCAATATCCTTTTGGAGCTCCTTTGGTCTCTATTTGTCTCCATTCGTCTCCTATTATCTCCTTTAAGCCCTATATATCTCTTCGATACCTTATACCTCTCTATATCCTTTTGGAGCTCATTTGGTCTCTATTTGTCTCCTTTCGTCTCCTATTGTCTCCTTTAAGCTCTCTATATCTCTTGATACCTTATACCTCTCAATATCCTTTTGCATCTACTTTGGTCACTATTTGTCTCCATTAGTCTCCTATAATCTCCTTTAAGCTCTCTATATCTCTTCGATACCTTATATATCTCAATATCCTTTTGCATCTCCTTTGGTCTCTATTTGTCTCCATTCGTCTCCTATTATCTCCTTTAAGCTCTCTCTAGCTCTTGATACCTTATACCTCTCAATATCCTTTTACATCTACTTTGGTCTCTATTTGTCTCCATTCGTCTCCTATAATCTCCTTTAAGCTCTCTATATCTCTTCGATACCTTATATATCTCAATATCCTTTTGCATCTCCTTTGGTCTCTATTTGTCTCCATTCGTCTCTATTATCTCCTTTAAGCTCTCTCTATCTCTTCGATACCTTATACCTCTCAATATCCTTTTGCATATACTTTGGTCTCTATTTGTCTCCATTCGTCTCCTATTATCTCCTTTAAGCTCCCTATATCTCTTCGATACCTTATATATCTCAACCTCTCAATATCCTTTTGCAATTCCTTTGGTCTCTATTTGTATCCATTCGTCTCCTATTATCCCCTTTAATCTCTCTATATCTCTTCAATACCTTATACCTCTCAATATCCTTTTGGAGCTCCTTTGGTCTCTATTTGTCTCCATTCGTCTCCTATTGTATCCTTTAATCTCTCTCTAGCTCTTCGATACCTTATACCTCTCAATATCCTTTTGCAACTCAATTGGTCTCTATTTGCATCCATTCGTCTCCTATTATCTCCTTTAAGCCCTCTATATCTCTTTGATACCTTATACCTCTCAATATCCTTTTGCAAT
Source organism: Papaver bracteatum (assembly GCA_023529315.1). Taxonomy (NCBI): domain Eukaryota; kingdom Viridiplantae; phylum Streptophyta; class Magnoliopsida; order Ranunculales; family Papaveraceae; genus Papaver; species Papaver bracteatum. The sequence continues at coordinate 75,335 of JAJJWX010001029.1, forward strand.
TCCTTTGGTCTCTATTTGTATCCATTCGTCTCCTATTATCTCCTTTAAGCTCTCTCTATCTCTTCGATACCTTATACCTCTCAATATCCTTTTGCATCTACTTTGGTCTCTTGTCCTCAAGTGAAGCGATCAAATCTAACTATCTAGCTATACCACTGTGGCTGGTCTCTCGAATGCATTTAGCGTGTACACTAAGCCTTTAAACCTAGGTGTCCCTAGTGGACGGTTGTAGTCTCGTGAGGGCCTACCAAAGATGTACCCACAAAACCTTCTCAATTTCAGAGCATCCATAGAAATATCTACGTCTTCGGTCTTCAAGCGTAGTATGATGAACTTCGGAATTTCGTAGAACCATGAAAATTTGTAACCAATTTTTTTTTTTTTTTTTTTTGAGACCCGCTACACAGCTGGTCTTAGAAGACAACAGAAGACCCGCTACACAGCTGGTCATAGAAACAAAGACTGCAAGACCCGCTACACAGCTGGTCATAGAAAACACACTACAAAAAATGCAAAAGACTACAAAAGATCCTACAAAAGACCCACTCCACAGCTGGTCATAAAAAAAATGCAAAAGACTGCAAAGGATCCTACAAAAGACCAGCTCCACAACTGGTCATAAAAGATGCAAAAGACTACAAAACGCCATATGAAAATACTCCCCCAAACCTAAATCTAACATTGTCCTCAATGTTTCAAAGATAACGACCACAACAAACTATGAGAACAAAACAGATTCAAAGGAAAGAGATTACCAGATGCCAAACCAGAGACAGTAGAGAGGTAAATTCCAAAGCAACCAGCAGGAAGATATCTGTGGTATGTACAGAGGTGAACTTTTTAGTCACATAGATTGGATCAGCAAGATGAGTTGTTTCAATCTCGGGTGGGATTGGTTCAAGAGCAGCTTCCAGTCTCTGCCCATTGACCTTGAAGACATTCTTGGTTGTTACATCTTCTAGTTCTACAGCCCCATGGAAAATTTTTCAGCACCACGAACTGCAGGCCTGTCCATTTAGAACGTAATTTTCCACAGGAAAAAGGTGTAGTCGTGAGTTATCTGATAGAACTTTAAAAGCTGGGTGAATGACTTGAGAAAAATGTGTTTGTCATGGAACACCTTCATTCTTTGTTTGTACATTTTTGCATTATCATATGCATCATTTCTTAACTCTTCCAACTCATTGAGTTAAAGCTTCCTTCAGGTTTTTATCTAGATCAAAGATTCGAGTTTCTTTGAGCCCAATATGCCACGATGTTCTAACTCTGAGGAAGATGTATTTACCGTGCACAGTCTGTAAGGGACATACCAATGGGGTCTTGTATGCAGTTCTATGCCGCAAAGCATCATTCAATCTTAAAGACCAAATCTTTTCTAGACGGGTTAACAATGTATTTTCTAGAATATGCTTAATCTCCCTATTTGAAACCTCTACAGCCCACCGTCTCGTAGATGATATGGGGTCAACAACTTTATGAGTTATGCCATACTTACGGATCAAGGACTCAAAAGGCTCATTGCAATGTGAACCACCGTCATCTATTATAGCTCTAGTGGTGCCAAATCGAAAATATGTTTTCCTTAAGAATCCAGTACCACCTGTGGTCATTAGTTTTGGTTGCAATTGCTTCTACCCACTTAAACATAGTCGTCAAAGAATAAGAATGTACAACTTTCCTTCGTAGCTAGGAAATGGACCCATGAAATCAATGCCCCATACATCAAATATTTCAACAATCAAAATGGGTTTGGTGGTAGGCTCGGAAATATACCTACTATTGTATAAACTGCAAGTGCACAGTGTCGATAAGCAACACAGGGCAAGCACAGGTCGAACCACAGAGACCTGGAGAGTGTAGAAGTTGATTCTAAATCCTGATTCAGAGAGTAACCAAAAGGGGTTTGATTTTATCGATCTGACGATATGATTTTCAAGTGACTGAAATAATAAAAGTAAAAGATGCAAATAACAAGATATGTAAACAATGATAATATGGATACTAGGGTATTCAAATCCACCAATAACCTATGATATGCATTCAACAAGACATATGTATTCTTGTCCTTATAGTAGATTCAAGTCTACCGCATAACTAATGTGTTTCTCCAATGGATAATTTAATCACAACTAAAGTATTTCTCCAAAGCATTAATTGTATAATTAAGCACAACTAATCTAAAGATCAATATTTGTTTAAGCATGAGTTGTAGCATAATCAACATAGAGATATTCTAACTACAATGGATACATGGCATACATTGTGAGAGCAAGATGTTGACAAACTTGGATTAAATTATATCTTTAAACAATTCTAAACTTTCAAGAACAAAGATACAAAATGTGATGCATAATACCAATGAGATTGGGGCTTCATCTAAGCCTAGTAAATGAAACTAGAACATGAATAACATTACAACAAAACTTAAATTTGATAAACTAACATGAACAAAGCTATTCTTGGATGAGTTTTCTTTAACCAACCCTCTCTATTTATACACAAAGTCTCTCACACTTGGGATCGAATTTCACTGTAGCAACCACTCAACAATTAAACAAAACATGTTTTCTTAATTGATGGATAGAATGGAATACAATGAGGGTGAGGTGGATGTTTGGAAAGAATCCAATGGGGGTGAGGTGGATGTTTTTGGAAAGAATCCAATGGGGGTGAGGTGAAATGGATTTGGGTATTGGGTTTTGGATCATGAGTTTGTTAATCCATGAATTTGTAAACAGGTTGCCACTGATGCTGCCGAAAGGTTGCTTCACCTTCTTCTCTTTTGTCTTCTCAATTCTTCCAAGCTTTATTTAGTACTTAAAAACACAAAATTAATTAATACAAATATTTATTCTTGAAGATGGTAAGAATGCGAGAATTTGGGATAATATGCTGACTTTGAAGCGCGAAAGATGAGTTAAGTGCCAATGAAAAAGGTGTATGAATATGCAATATTTGGCACTCATCAAATACCCCCAAACCTGAATTTTACTTGTCCTCAAGTGAAACATAAATCTATAAATCCCTTATACCACTTTATCCTTTGGTCTCTCGAATGCATTAGCGTATGCACCTAAGCCTTTAAACCCTAGAGTGTCCCTAGTGGACTAGTTGTAGTCTCGTGAGGCCTACAAAGATGTACCCACAAAACCTTCTCAAATTGGAGCATCTATAAGTATGTCTTAGTCTTGATCTTCCAGCGTAGATGATGAACTTAAAATTTATTAGAACATGAAAATTTGTAACCAATATTTTTTTTTTTTTAAGACCCGCTACACAGCTGATCATCATTTTTTTTTTTTTTTTTTTTTTTAGTGATAGCTTTGGTCATCGAGATAACACACTACAAAAGACTTGCTCCCAATTTTGGTCATCGGATAACCAAAAAATGCAAAAGACTACAAAGATCCTACAAAAGACCCGCTACACAGCTGGTCATAAAAAATACAAAAGACTACAAAAGGATAACCTACAAAAGACCCGCTCCGGCTGGTCATAGAAGACAACAAAAAAATGCAAAAGACTACAAAAAGACCAAGCTACACAACTTGTCATAAAAGATAACAACAAAAGATTCAAAAATGCAAAAGACTACAAAGGATCTTACAAAGACGCTCCACAGCTGGTCATAAAAGATGAAAAAGACTACAAAACGCCATATGCAAATACTCCCCAAACCTAAATATAACATTGTCCTCAATGTTTCAAAAGATAAACAGAAATAACAACAAACAAGCAAACAGATTCAAGGAAGAGATTACCAAATGGAAAAAGGTTGGTGCTAACCATAGAAGGATGAATGATTTGAAAGCAAACAATAAGAGTGATAAGACAAAATTTGGTTAGCACAAAATACAACTTAGCTTAGGTTCATGAAACAAGATTTAACAATATCTACTGGATTATATACAAATATTCACCATACACTAGTAATCTAAAGAGTTGAGGATCAACCCAGATGAAGTGCAGAAATTTTAACAATCTCCTAATTATGATATGATAGAAAAATGAAAGTGAGAAAGTAAAGCAAAATGAGATACCCCCAAACCTAGATTTTCAATAGTAATACTTTTGGGCACGAAATCTAACAATTGTGGGGTTCATCTGACCCAGAAGGTCTAGCTCAAAATGGTCTTTGTTTGGGATGGGAAGAGAAACATCAATGCATTCCAGGATATGACTTCTCAATAACGAGGATATTTAGTGGACAAAAAAGTCCAAAAGAATTTGAGATGCATATAACTCCTAACCTAGGTTTGGAATTATCAACCACATCGATTCAACACACTTCAAAGGAACAATTTTAGGTCCACTGCAAGACCATCAGTTGGTGACTTAAGCGGAGAGTAGGCACGTCTAAGTTGCTCATATGGATGAGATCAAGAGTACCATTATCATTAGTTACATTAACATCTCCTAAGTCATCTACAAGTGCTACATCATGCTCACATTCATAGAAAAATTCATCAAGACCCAAATCCATTTCATGATCATCCAAAGTTTTATTCTCATGCATAGACAAATCAAAGAGAGACATCATGTTGTGACCTAGGTATAGAATGGATTCGTCAATTATATTTTGATGCATAAGATCATTAGTGTCGACAGGAGATTCAATGCTCATTTTCTAAAGTCAGACACAAGAAATGTGTCATGCTCATTAAAATTATTTGTGCAGTTTCATTGGTGTCTACAGGACAATTCCATGCTTTCTCTTTCAGGCTCAGATTAGTATCACATGTATATGGAACATTAGAAGAAACATCATTCAATAAGGTCGAGGAGAAGCTAATGTCTCTGGACCAAAGGTTCGACAATATTTTCAGCAAAAACATGTTCTTCTAACATAACATCCTCATCATTATCATCACAGTATGCTTTTTCCCTATTAAAATCTTAGTATTTCCGGTCCCTTCATTTTAAAAAGGGTTCATATGCAATATCGGTTACATGAGTAGGACTAGGCATACTATTTTCACATTTTATTTCATTAGGACAAACAAACATTTCATCCTGAAATTCCTCCCTTCTACATTTAGTGCATCAAATTCATTTTTAATAATGCATTAAGTTGTTTGGAAAGGAGATTCTTCAAACTGGAAATTCATAATCAATGCTATATGGTTTATCATGCAATTACTCTTAGCATTATTTTGTTCGACAAGTCTGAGATTTTCCTCTCAGAAGTTCTAAATTGTTCAACTTCCCACTGTTGTTGGATGATACATATGTGAGGGTCATTAGGGTCTATAAAATGCGATCGCAACCTTCGAAATTTGATTATGGAATGACTATTAGATTTGTAATCTGTTGGCATTTCATATTTTTGGATTTTCATGATATTCTCTAGATTGCCTAAAATCATGCAAAATGTTGCAATTCTCCAGCATGGATGATCAAGCCTCCACATAAGGTACAAGCATAGATTTCCGATTGCCTAGAAGCATTATTTTGTTCCATTTGCATTTTGAGATTCTAGCTTCTAGCTGGTGCATATATTGTGAGAGTTAGGGCACTGTAAAGATGTTTCATTTCATCCCCTGATGGATGATACATATGTGGATAGTTATTAGGGTCCATGTATTGATGTCTCGGGACCTGTGAAAATTTCCATAAAAATCCCTATAACTATTGACATCATGGTCGGGGAAAGGTTCTCAAAATCTGCAACATGCACATGTGCAAGTTCTCGAATTGATTTGTTTCCATCCCCAGTTGCAGACCAGAATCCTGACATGATATCTAACTAGCACAAGGATTGTTGCGAGAGATTGGGATGTACACGAGACCAATATTTTTCACATTTTTTTTAATAATTTTTTTAAGCTCGTTCTCTAATGAAAATACATTAGAAAAACAAAATAAAAGAAGAAAAATCATAAAAGGAAGGAAGTTCTATTCAATCAAAAACAAGGCTGACTCTACCACAGAAAACTCTGCGATTTCTAGCAAACAAAAAGCATGATGGTTCCACTTCTAATCCTTCGAAATAGATTGTTACAATCTGAGTAAACCTCTCTGGAATCAATCTGAGTTTAAGTAAATTGAATAGAGGCGAGGAAGCTGCTGGAGCTGATACCCAAAGACCTCACCGCATTCTAAGGCGGCGCAGTCGCATTCAATTTTCAGAAACTATCATGAACTTTAGTATGCTTGAGTAACAATATTTTACATCCTAATAAGATCGTTACCTTATAGGTCTTGTTCTACTTCAAATTTTAAAGCTTAGGTTCACGTTAGGTATCGTTTTCCTAAGGCGGGCAAGAAAGAGAACGGTGCTGAAATCCGAACTCTTATCTTGTATGGCAGTCCTTGCCCTTTACTAGGGAAAATAAAACAGAAGTATTCAAATCCTCAACATATATGCAAACAAAAGAGGAATCATAACTCTCTAACAAGGGATTCGCGAGTGTTTCGACAAACTTACCTCCGTTCCAGACGGGGGATGAACCGTTGTTGTCGACTCGGGCCACGACTCCTATGTAATGAACGAACCCGAGGGGCGGGGTGATATTGTAATCACCGTCCTTCTCGCAAATAGTTGATATTTAATAATACCCTTCCGTGAGGTTTAAAAATAAAAAATAAAAATAGAATGTCCAAGTCCAAAGTCAAAAAAAAAAAGTGCAAAAGAAAAAAAAATTACAATAGTAGAATCCTAATACAATAAAATAAATAAAATAAACTCTTTTTTTAATTTAAAATAAAAACTTCTTTCGCTTCCTTTCCTTCGCCTTTACAACAGCTACTCCAGCACCTGTTGAGCTCAAAAGAGGTAGTAAGGGTTTCGAATTTTTAAAGCAAAAGAAAAAATTTTATAAAAAAAAATAACAAAAATAAGTGTAATGTTGTGAATAGTAATATGTAAGTCTGAGGCAGGTTCGGAGATGAAAAAATGAACTACCCTCACAAGTCGACAGCGATCAAAAACTAGTGACTCAGGAAAGATACCTACTTCTATGTATGAAAGCGCAAGTGCTGATTAATGCGACAAGCAAACAGGGCAAACAGGTCGAACCACAGAGACTTGGAGAGTGTAGAAGTTGATTCTAAATCTGATTCAGAGAGTAACCAAAAGGGGTTTGTTTTGTCGATCTTTGCGATATGATTTTCAAGTATTTGAAATAATAAAAGTAAAAAGATGCAAATAACAAGATATGTAAACAATGATAATATGGATACTAGGGTATTCAAATCCACCAATAACCTATGATATGCATTCAACTTGTAATATTATTCTTGTCCTTATAGTAGATTCAAGTCTTAGTATAACTAAGGTGTTTCTCCAATGGATAATTTAATCACAACTAAAGTATTTCTCAACGCATTAATTGTCTAATTAAGCAAAACTAATCTAAAGATCAATATTTGGTTAAGCATGAGTTGTAGCATAATCAACATGGGAATATTCTAACTACAATGGATACATGGCATACATTGTGAGAGCAAGATGTTGAAAACTTGGATTAAATTATATCTTTAAACAATTCTAAACTTTCAAGAACAAGATACAAGATATGAATACATACCAATGAGATTAGGGCTTCATCTAAACCTAGTAAATGAAATTAGAACATGAAGAACATTACAACAAAACTTAAATTTGATAAACTAACATGAACAAAGCTATTATTGGATGAGTTTTCAACACAACAACCATCTCTATTTATACGAAAAAGTCTCTCACACTTGGGATCAGGTTGGAAAGCATCCACTCAACAAAACATGTTTTCTTAATTGATGGATTGAATGAAACCACTCAACAAATTAAACAAAACATGTTTTTCTTTAATTGATGGATAGAATGGAATACAATGTAGAGGTGAGATGGATGTTTGGAAAGAATCCAATGGGGATGAGGTGGATGTTTTGGAAAGAATCAATGGGGGTGAAGTGGAAATGGATTTGGGTATTGGGTTTTGGATCATGGGTTGTTTAATCATGAATTTGTAAACAGGTTGCCAGCGATCTGTGGTGTTGCAACAACTTCAACTTTCTTCTCTTTTTGTCTTCTCAATTCTTCCAAGCTTTATTTAGTACTTAAAAACACAAAATTAATTAATACAAATATTTATTCTTGAAGATGGTAAGAATGCAGAATTTGGATAATATATGACTTTGAAGCGCGAAAGATGAGTTAAGTGCCAATGAAAAGGTGTATGAATATGCAATATTTGGCTCTCATCAACTGGTCTGTGGATGATATGGGGTTGCAACTTTATGAGTTATGCCATACTTACGGACTAAGGACTCAAAAGGCCTATTCTTGTCATGAACCATAGTCCTTGATTATAGCTCTAGGGTGCCAAATCAGAAAATATGTTTTCCTTTAAGAACGAAAGTACCACCTTGTGGTCATTAGTTTTGGTTGCAATTGCTTCTACCCACTTAGAAACATAGTCAACAGCAACAAGAATGTACAACTTTCCTTGAGCTAGAAATGGACCCATGAAATCAGTACCCCATACACATCAAATAGCTTCAAATCAAAATGGGTTGTCATGTTTCGTTTTGATATACTTCCCAATTTCTGGCACCAGTCACAAAAATACATAATTCATGGCTATCCTTAAACAATGTTGGCTGATAAAAACCACTAGAATCTTTTGCCGCGATTTTCTTTGCACTAAAGTGGCCTCCACATGCTTGATCATGACAAAAGAGATGACATCCTTTGTTCAGAGTTGGTGACACATTTCCTAATGATTTGGTCAGGGCAGTATTTTGAACAGATATGGGTCATCCCATAGGGAAATGTTTTACTTGACCAAGGATTTAGACCGGTCTTGTTTGGACCAATGAAGTGGCATCCTGCCAACAAGGTAGTTCTGATGTCGGCAAACCATGTCATTTCAGAAACCAGCATCAGTTGTTCATCTGGGAAGGATTCTCTAATAATCTCCTGATTCATCAGTAATTCGACATTCAATCTAGATAAGTGATCAGCAACAACATTCTCGCACCTTTTTATCTCGAATTTCGAGGTGGAACTCTTGTAACAGAGTATCCATCGAATTAGACGAGCCTTAGCATCTTTTTTAGATAAAGATATCTTAATGCGTCATGGTCAGTATAAATGATGATTTTGATCCTATCAAATAAGATCTAAACTTATCTAATGCAAAAACACAATAGCTAGCAGCTCTTTTTCGGTTGTTGAATAGTTAATTTGAGCCTCATTCAGTGTCTTACTAGCATAGTAGATCACATAGGGGTGTTTGTCAACTCTCGCTGACCTAAGACAGCTCCAACAGCAAAATCAGATGCGTCACACATGATTTTCAAATGGCAATTTTCAATACGGAGGTCGGACTATAGGAAATTTGAAGTTAGAAGAGTTTTGAGCTCCTCCCAAGCATGCACACAAGTATTATCAAACACAAATGCAACATCTTTACTGAGTAGATTACAGTGGTCTTGAGATCTTACTGAAATCTTTAATGAATCTACGGTAAAAACCAGCATGGCCTAAAATGATCTAACCTCCCTCACAGGGCGGAGTTGCGGCAAGTTTTAATGAGGTCGAGCTTTGGCATTGTTTACTTCAATGCCTTTTTCAGAGATGATGTGTCCTAGAACTATGCCTGGGTTCACCATAAAATGACATTTCTCCCCAATTCAAAACCAAATCTTTTTCTTTACATCTAATCAGCACGTGAGTGAGATGGTTCAAACATTCATCAAAAGATGATCCAAACACAGAGAAATCATCCATAAATATCTCAAAGGAAGTTATCTATCATATCAGAAAAAAATGCTCATCATACAACGCTGAAATGTAGCTGGTGCGTTGCACAACCCAAAGGGCATACGGCGATAAGAAAATGTTCCAAATGGACATGTAAATGTAGTCTTTCTGATCTTCGGGTGAAATATGAATCTGGTTGTAACGAGAAAAACCATCAGAAACAATAGAATCTACGCCCAGACAATGGTTCAAGCATTTGATCTATGAATGGAAGAGGGAAGTGATATTTCTTTGTAACTGCATTCAACTTCCTATAATCAATGCAAACTCGCCACCCTGTGGTTACTCGAGTAGTGATTAACTCATCTTTATCGTTTTGAACTAGGTAACTCGACTTTTTGAACAACACGAATGGGGCTAACCCATTTGCTATCTGAGATTGGGTAGATGATACCGCATCAGAAGCTTTATAATCTCACTCTTAACAACCTATTTCATGTTAGGATTGATATGCCTTTGCATCTCCCTAGATGGTTTAGCATTGTCCTCAAGGTTTATATGATGCATGCAATCAGTGGGACTTATTCCTTTAAGGTCCGAGATGGTCCATCCTAGGGCTTCTTTATGCTCTTTAAGTACTTCTAAAAGTTTACTTTCCTGTTCTGTATCTAAGGCAGATGAAATGATTACAGGAAAAGTATTAGAAGGTCCCAAAAATGCATATTTAAGAGTATCAGGCAATGGTTTTCGGTTCGAGCTTTGGTGGCTCAACAAGAGAGGGAGCAGACTTGGATTCCAAGAGTGAAGTGGTTCCACTAGATTTCCACTTAGTCATGTCCATAAGTGGTGTGGATTCAAACAAAGTATTCACTTCACTTATGTATTCATCATCAAACAAATCCAAGTAAAAATTATTCAAACAAGCATCCAAAGGGTCAACGGACATGCGACTAGATAGCGAATCCTGAATCAAACTTTCAATCATGTTGATTTCATGCACATCATTATCATCATCAAGATCTAAATGTTGTTGGCTAGTATTGAAAACATTCAACTCCACAGTCATATTACCAAATGACAACTTCAGCACTCCATTACGGCAGTTAATGATTTGCATTGGACGTTTCTAGAAGGGCGTCCAAAATGACTAAGGAATGTGACTGTCAGGGTTTCACAGGTTGAGTATCTAAGACGATGAAGTCACAGGAAAATAAAACTTATCAACCTTAATCAAAACATCTTCTACCACACGTGGTACTTTGACGGATCTGATCCGCCAATTGCTTGATTATAGGTGTTGCCTTCAACTCTCCAAGACCTAACTGCACATATACTGAATATGGTAGTAAATTAACACTTGCCCCTAAGTCTAGCAATGCCTTCTTAACCGTTTGGTCACCTATTTTGCATGTGATAGTTGGACTACCTAGGTCTTTAAACTTAGGAGGTGTGTTGCTTTGAATGATTGCACTCACTTGCTCAGTGAGAAAAGAACGCTTATGCACATGAAGCTTTCGCTTTTGTGTGCACAAATCCTAGGAATTTAGCATAAGCAGGGACTTGCTTGATTGCATCAAGAAATGGGATGTTGATGTTAACTCGTTTGAACATTTCAAAAATCTCGTTGTAATGTATATTCTCTTTTTGCTGCACCAATCTTTGTGGGAATGGAGCAAAAGGTACATGAGATGGTGCAGAGACATTAGAATTATGGGAATTCTTATATTTGCTCAGATTTGTCTTCAACAATAGGTGTTTTCTGTGGGATTTTATGCACTGGTGAGATTTGATGTAGACTCACTCGACTGTGGTACACCTACATTGTTTTCAACAACTTTACCACTACGAAGAGTGGTGACAACATTAACTTGATTATGTGAGGCCTCATTTGAGTTGAATTTTCTGCCTGATATACATTTTTTGGATTTTGTTGGGGCTGACTAGGAGTTTTCCTTTCTCTTTCATTCAATGCTTCCCCACAAATTTGACCATTTTAAGTTCTAGACTTGTAAAACGTTGGTCTGTGGTCTTTTGAGTTGTACCAATTTTTGGGTCAACAATCTGAAACTTTTCTTGAAGCTAGGCTTTTTCTATCTACAGTTGCACTGCACATGTGGTTACTTGGGGGTTTCTAGGATAAGGGTATCCTTGGTTATTATTTGATGTTCCCCTTGTGATCCCTTTAGACCATGAAAGGTTAGGGTGATTTCTCCTGCAGGTTGTAGGTACGAGAATATGGGTTGTTCTCTTGCCTTTGGTACAAAACATTGGCTTGCTCAGTTTTAGACTCTTGAAATGCATGGAGGTCTGGACAAGTGTCCACTAGATGGTCTGAACTATGGCATGTGGCACAAGTGGCCATTTCAATTTGACCTCGGAGAGTAGGGATATTAGTTTTCCATTCTTTTCTAGTTCTGAAAGCTTTTTCTATTCTCCTGGCCAAGGATGCCATCTTTGCACTTCCTTCGAAGTCAGAGTCAATTCTATGAACATTGGATGCAAGGGTAATCCTATTTGGTTCATGGGGGGATTCCCCTCTTTGAGTCTTTCCAGCGACTTGATTAAGAAATCCCAAGACTCATACACTTTTTTCAATAAATTGACCATTGCACATGGTCTCAACTGTAGTTCGGTTCTTGACATCTAAGCCTTCATACAAAATTTGCACAAGTCTCCATTTTCAAAACCATGGTGAGGACATTGGAGCAATAATTCATTAAATCTCTCCAAATATTTTGCCAAAGTTTCCTCCTCTAATTGCACAAAACTATTGATTTTGACAGAATTGTCGTAGTCTTATGGTTTGGGAAGAACTTTTTGAAGAACTCTTTCGTAAGAGCATCCCATGTATGAAATGACTGTGGCTGTTGAGCACACAGACAAGTCTTGGCTTTGTCTATCAAATAAAAAGGAAAAAGTTTCATTTTGAGGTGCTCATCTGTCATTTGGTTGATCCGAAGGAGTCACAAATTTCTATAACTCTCTCACATGGTGGTAGGTATTTTCAGCTTCAACCCCATTTAAATTTAGGCAACATATTGAGGATACTTGCCATTAGCTCAGTGAATTGTCCATCAATAGCTTTGGTAAGACAGTAAAGTGGGTTGTCTGTTGGGCCACTCATTCATGAACTAGTTGTTCTTGGGATTCCTCTGTTGTTTGAATTCAGTTGGGTAATATACAGAACCTATGCTGGTCATCTTCTTGATGATTCT
>JAJJWX010001030.1:0-135396 GCA_023529315.1 Papaver bracteatum
AAACATAGCTTGTTATACACACATGTAATGCACATTTGTGGGCTTGTGAAAACCATACCCAAGCTTGTACATTAGTTGGGTTCAACAATAGTTAACCAAATGGTTAGCCATATGATAAATTTCATATCAACCATATTCTTCTTCACCATAACTAGTTCAAATGACTCAAATGAACTAGTTAGAGAGTTGTTCAATTGCTTAGATCTTTATGTACTACAAAAGACACAATTGAAGAAAAAACAATTCGATTCACTCGAATCGGTTCATGAACTATATAGCCATGGTTGGCAATAGCATTCCTTAGTTTATAAAGATGAGTTCACAAACATCGTTTTTAGACATAACCTACTCAAGTTCGAGGACTTAAGTTCCCGGATGGAGTTCACAAACTATAGCAGAAATTCTCGGGTTTGAGAACTTCGCCAGTTCACGGAATGGGTTTGCATACCGAGTTCACGGACTGAATTTCAAACACTTTTTAGGTTCTCTTGATCAACAAAGTTCGCAAACTTTGGTTCAAGAAATAAGGATTTATACACATATGTGTTTCTGTTAGAGCACTTCTCGGTCGACCTCGCATGCATTGCTATCTCAAGCATGTTTGTCAATGTTAGTGATCAAAACTATAAAGTCTTTGATTTTTAGTCTACTATAGCTAAGGTCTCAGACTAGGATAAAAAGTATAGTTGAGCTCAAGAACTCCATGGAGATCATCATACAAGATGAATGACTACTCAAGGAACCAGTGGATCTTCATCGACTAAAAGGTATGTTGAGACTTGAAATTATCTATCACTCAAATGCCTATCTATTCTATCTCCTATCTTGAGACAAAAGTCGTATTACTATATAGACTAGGAACATACACATATGAGTATTTCGAGCTGAGTATATCTAGCTTATCTATTTCTCGAAATATGTGTGGGTAAAGCTTTCGCTTTAGCCAAGTTCATCTTTACCTAGTGACAAAAATCATGTTATGTTTCAATCATTTTGGATATCACTCTGACGAAAAATAATTTGTGAATGACAACTATATAACGCCCTCTAAGAAATTTCAATGATTGAAATGAGAGTTTAGACAATATAACCATTGGAGGATATAAGCATTGTTGTGGTAACACATATATGTATAAGTCCTTATTTCTTAAACAGAAGTTTGCAAACTTTTTTGATCAAGTAAAAACCAGAACGCGAGCCGTCAACTCAGTCCGCAAACTCAATCCGCGAACTGGCATAGTTCTCAATCCGAGAATTTCTGCTGGAGTTGTAGCTCTGTTTCAGTCCGTGAACTCAGTCAGCGAACTGACGGAAGTTCTCGAGCCCGAGAATTTCAGCTGGAGTTTGTGACCTCCAACCGATTAACTTAAGTCCGCGAACTTAGTCTGCGTACTTTGGTAGGTTATGTCTAAAAACGATGTTTGTGAACTTATCTTTATAATAAACTAAGGAATGCTATTGTGAATCGTGGATTTATAATTCATGTATCGATTCGAGTGAATCACATCGTTTTTGCTTCAATTATGTCTTGTGTAGTAGATGAGATCTCATAGAAATTGAACAATTCTCTAACTAGTTCATTTGAGTCATTTGGACTAGTTTGGTGAAGAAAAATATGGTTGATATGAAAGTTATCATTTGGCTAACCATTTGGTTAACTATGTTGAACCAACTAGTTGTACACGTTTGGGTATGGTTACACAAACCCAAAATCTTCAAGTACATGTGTGTATGGCAAGCTAAGTTTTCGATCTAACGGTTGATAAATATTAACTTGCATCTAATCAGGTTTTAATCTAACGATGAATATTAAATGTGTTAGAGCACCGCTCGGTCAAACTTGCATGCGTTGCTATATCAAGCATGTTTGTCAACATTAGTGATCAAAACTATAAAGTCTTGAATTATAGTCTACTATAGCTGAGGTCTCGAACTAGGATAGAAAGTGTAGTTCAGCTCAATAACTCCATGGAAATCATCATACAAGACGAAGGACTACTAAAGGAACCGGTGGATCTTCATCGACTAAAAGGTATGTGGAGACTTGAACTTATCTATCACTCCAAAGTGTATCTACTCTATCTCATATCTTGAGACAAAAGTCGTTTTACTATATAGACTAAAGATATACACATGTGACATTTCGAGCTGAGTATATCTCGCTTATCTATTTCTCGAAATATGTGTTGGTAAAGCTTTCGCTTTAGCCGAATTCATCTTTGCCTAGTGACGAAAGTCATGTTATGTTTCAATCACTTTGGAAATTTCTCTGACGAAAACTAGTTCGTGAATAATAACTATATGACGTCCTCTGAGAATTCTTCAATGATTGAAATGAGAGTTTAGACAATATAACCACTTGGGGATATAAAAATTGTTGTGGTAACACATATATGTATAAGTCCTTATGCACTTGAACCGAAGTTTGCGAACTTTGTCGATCAATTAAAAACCAGAACTTGAGCAGTCAACACAGTTCTCGAACGAGCATAGTTCTCGAACTCGAGAATTTCTGCTGGAGTTGAAGCTTGGTTTCAGTCCACGAACTGACGGAAGTTCTCAAACCCGAGAATTTCTGCTGAATTTTGTGAACTCCAACCGGTTACTTAAGTCCGCGAACCCAGTCCGCGAACTTGAGTGGTTATGTCTAAAAACGATGTTCGTGAACTTATCTAAATTATCTAAGGAATGTTATTAAAAACCATGGCTTTATAGTTCATGAATCGATTCGAGTGAATCACATCATTTTTGTTTCAATTGTATCTTGTATAGTACATAAGATCTCATAGAAATTGAACAACTCTCTAACTAGTTCATTTGAGTCATTTGGACTAGTTATGGTGAAGAAGAATATGGTTGATATGAAAGTTATCATTTAGCTAACCATTTGGTTGAATAATCTTGAACCAACTATTGTAAACGTTTGGGTACATTACACAAACCCAAAATCGTTAAGTACATGTGTGTATGGCAAGCTAAGTTTTCGATCTAACGGTTGAGAGATATTAGCTTGTATCTAATCATGTTTTCATCTAACGGTGAATATTGAATGCTTTGTTACTAAAATAACATTCTGTGTGATACTAGTTGCGACTAGAGTCGATTCTCTTTTAACCTAGGTTTTTCTAAAACCATTATAGGTTAAAGACTTAAAGAGTTCATTGGGATTCTGAAGCCAAACCCAACTTTTTTCTCTGTAGTTGCGTGTTCTGATCTTGTTGTTTCTATCGTACGAGTACAAATTTAATAATTGTCTTGAGATTTCTATCTCTGATAGGAAAGATATAAAAGTAATCACAAACATCTTCGTCTCATTGTTTGTGATTCCACAATATCTTTTTTCGCTGCGTTGATTAAGACTATTATGAGGTGATTGATAAAACTGAGCTGTTCTTCGGGAATATAAGTCTGGTTTCATTGATTGGTTCATGTTCACCTTGATTTATCAAAAGACGGAACAAAACTCATAGGTTTATTCGTGAGAGACTAATTTATCTATCTTGTAGACTTTTATGTGTGAGACAGATTGGTTTGCTAAAGTCTTCGACTTTGGGTCGTAGAAACTCTTGGTTGTGGGTGAGATCATCTAAGGGAATCAAGTGCACAGTATCCTACTAGGATCAGAGGCGTAGGATCATAATTGTACCTTGGATCAGTGTGAGATTGGTTGGGGTTCAACTATAGTCTAGACCGAAGTTAATTTGGAGTAGGCTAGTGTCTGTAGCGGCTTAATACATTGTATGTATAATCTGGTCTAGGTCCTGGGGGTTTTCTGCATTTGCATTTTCCTCGTTAACAAAATTATGGTGTCTGTGTTATTTCTTTTCCGTATTATATTTTTATATAATTGAAATAATACAGGTTTTGCATTGTTCAATCGATTAGAATATCCGACCTATTGGTTGTTGATTTAAATCGATTGACACTGGGATATTGGTCTTTGGTACCATCCAAGTTATCTCTCTTTTATTAGGCTCGCGAATCATATTTGCTTGAGTAAATCAAATCGAGAGATTGAGATAATAACTCCTTGAGTATTTTCTATTGATTGAGTCTAGTTGATTCTCTACAAAAACAACTCGGAGTTGTCCATACAAATTGCTGATCGAAATATTGGGTAAGGTTGTTAGACCCCCTCTTTTTCAATTGGTATCAGAGCAGGCAAACACGTTCAAGACCTTACAAGTCTGTGTTTCTAGCGATATGACTCTATGGACAAGAGTAGCATCTCTAATAAACACATAACCAGAAATAAAAACCTTGCCTCGTCTAATTCTATTAAAGAGAAAGATTCCTCTATCTCGAATATAGATGAATCTTGTGTTCAAACTAGACAGACGGGTTGTGACATGTGTTATCCCGATTATCCTTTAAAAGAGTCCATTTCTCGAAGAAAACGAGAAACAGCTGAAGAGGGTAATTTAATTCTAAATCTTGTTAGAATCCAATATGATAGATGCAATTGGTTGAAACAAGATGTCAATGTTCTTCTTGGTATGATAAGAGACTGCAAGTCCAAAGAAAATACTGAAAATCATTCTTCGTGTATGACTCTTAAGGCAAACCTTAAAAAGGATGCTTTGGAAATAGAACATCTCTTGAGTAAACTCTTTATTCAAGAATGCTCTAAGTAGTCCAACATACCAACTACTTATACTATGACTAAAAATGATCCAGCATCAGAAGTAAAAATGGAGTCCCTTCCTATTGAGAAAGATATGTTAGTTTCCTCTGATCAAGGAAAACATACACCATTTGGAAGGAAGGAATCTCCTGACGAGAATATTAAGTCCAAACTGCCTAATCACTCGTGTGATCAAAAGGTATGTCCCTTTTGCGAAGCAAAAGGTTCTGTTAGACATAAGAGAAACTCTAAGTTGAATAAAAATTCTCTTGTTCAACTTCAACACACCTTAGACTTAATCCTCAAAGGTGTAACTAATATTCGTATGTCGAAACCCATTGGTTTTCATATGTACCATGTGTATGTTACCAGGAAGGTCAGTTCAATGAGTTCCTCAAATGTTCAAATGCAGAACAAAAGTCTTAATAAGAATCATCTGAAAAGCTATTGTTTCTGAAAATAATGTGTCTCTTGATTTGAGAAAAATTCCATGAGAAAGGAGGAAGAATGATGATATGCGAAATGACCTGATAAAGATAATTCAAGGGTACAAAGAAATTGTCAACATGTTATCTTCCTCCTCAAGTCAAGATACTTCTGGTAAGAACTCAAACTATATCTCATATTTTGATGACAGTTTTATGATAATTTTTCAAATCAAAAGGAGTCTCTCTCAAAATTCAGAAAGAAAAAGAGACTTGATCATAGACACAGTTCCTTAGATGAGCTCAAAGCTCATACTTGTGATAATTAATCACAAGGTTAGGAACTTTCTCATAAAAATCCTGATGAGCAAGATGTGTAAAAGTCAGGTGTACTTTGGCAATTTGTGTTTTTCCTAGTTGAGCTATTCTGTTATCATTTATAGCTAAACCAATGTCAGCAGACAATATTACGTAAAAATTATTATCAATGTATTTTAGTATTTTTCTGTTTGTTTGTCTCGTGTTCTTTTCTTGTGGGGTGCACTGTGTTCGAATGTGTACACGGGTTACCATTTCGAGTTTACATCTTGGAAACCCTAAAAGTCATGCATCCAAACAAAACCTTTAAATATCCGACCTATTGAGTTACATATGTCACGTACGCATACTCTAGGTTTTTCTGGGCTATCAAGAATGTCATCCTCCTCATCTTTCTATGGTGGTTTTGCAAGGGGATTTCTTGTAAAAGGTTTTGATGTTGAATCAAAAGGAGGAAATAAAAGAACTCTTGTGGAAGATGGAGCACCTAATGCCTCATGCTACTATGCCTACTCACATCAAGATGTTGAGAATGAGGATATGGTGTCCGCTGAAGTGGTTCATGACTTTCTGAAATACTTTGAGAAAGAAAAACTGCAACTTGTTGATACAATGAGAGATCTTGATGTGGTTATAAGTGAGTTGAAAAAGGTTACTGCTGACCTTGGTCTCATGAAGTCACATGTTAAAGAACTTCTCAATAAGGATATCTTCTCTGCAGATGCAGTTAATGATATGGATCACAATCTCAAAAGTCTTGAAACTTGTGAAGTTGTCGAACATGAACTTTAGCTTGTGATCGGTTTCTAGTAGACATGTTTGAGTTAACATTATCTAGTAAATCTTCTATTTTTTCTCTTTTGATTAGAAAAATAACTAGTGTTTTGGAACTTGATCATAACATTATCTAGTCAAGTTTTATGATAATTTTTCAAATCAAAAGGAGTCTCTCTCAAAATTCAGAAGGAAAAAGAGACTTGATCATAGACACAGTTCCTTAGATGAGCTCAAAGATCATACTTGTGCTAATTAATCATAAGGTTAGGAACTTGCTCATAAAAATCCTGCTGAGCAAGATGTGTAAAATTCATGTGTACTTTGGCAATTTGTGTTTTGCCTAGTTGAGCTATTCTGTTATCATTTATAGCTAAACCATTGTCAGCAGACAATATTACGTAAAAAGTATTAGCAATGTCTTTCATTATTTTTCTGTTTTTTTGTCTCGTGTTCTTTTCTTGTGGGGTGCACTGTGTTCGAATGTGTACATGGGTTACCGTTTCGAGTTTACATCTTGGAAACCCTAAAAGTCATGCATCCAAACAAAACCTTTAAATAGCCGACCTATTGAGTTACATATGTCACGTACGCATACTATAGGTTTTTCTGGGCTATCAAGAATGTCATCCTCCTCATCTTTCTATGGTGGTTTTGCAAGGGGGTTTCTTGTAAAAGGTTTTGATGTTGAATCAAAAGGAGGAAAGAAAAGAACTCTTGTGGAAGATGGAGCACCTAATGCCTCATGCTACTATGCCTACTCACATCAAGATGTTGAGAATGAGGATATGGTGTCTGCTAAAGTGGTTCATAACTTTCTGAAATACTTTGAGAAAGCGAAACTGCAACTTGTTGATACAATGAAAGATCTTGATGTGGTTATAAGTGAATTGAAAAAGGTTACTGCTGACCTTGGTCTCATGAAGTCACATGTTGAAGAACTTCTCAATAAGGATATCTTCTCTAAAGATGAAGTTAATGATATGGATCACAATCTCAAAAGTCTTGAAACTTGTGAAGTTGTCGAACATGAACTTTAGCTTGTGATCGGTTTCTAGTAGACATGTTTGAGTTAACATTATCTAGTAAATCTTCTATTTTTTCTCTTTTGTTTAGAAAAATAACTAGTGTTTTGGAATAGACATTATTGTAATTACACATATCTATATCCAATGTTTTCATCTTCTTGTTTTTAGATTTTTTGGTTTAAAATTTCTAAGTTTTTTTGGAAGATGATGGTTGCAGTATTAATCTTTATGGTTTTATATATTGCTATATTTTGATGGGATATGTATGTTTACGTCCGTGAACTTGATTTTCCCATATTTTGTCAAAAGTAAAGTCGTTCGTGAATTGATATGCAAATATTGATAAGGATGAATAGACTTTTGACAAACACAAAAGTTAAGCCTATATTTTCAATTATTGATGTAAGATAGGTTAAAATCTTTTGTCATTCAAGGATTATGTCTATTGTGTGTCATTGTGCAAATGGTGATGAAACATAGAATGAATCCTTGTGTTATCCACGGTATAGATCCTTATTGATCCATTTTTTATGTATTACCGTGAAGGCTCCATTGTGTATCTCATGTTGAGCACGATACAACTAAGGCGATTTCTTATTGGCATGGTTGGTTGTTCCATATGATGCTATAGTTTGAGCATTAAGAACTAAATTAATCAACGTGTGTGGTTATTTAGTTTGTATTCCATAAGTTTTCTTATGTTGAGTACATGTACGGTTAAGGTTGTCATGTTATGATAATATTAGTCGGGGTTCCATAATCTCTTGTGTTGAGCCCAAATGAACTAAATCAATCATCTAGTATGGTTATTTAGTTAGAAATCCATAAGTTCTTCTTATGTCGAGTGTGGCCAATTAAATTGATTACTCTTGTAATTAGTTTGGTTGAGTATGACAATTAGATTATTTGCAAGTTTTCTTGTGATTAATTTAATTGAATTTTAAGTCTCCATAAGTTTACTTGTGTTGAGCATATTTAGTCAAATTAATCTTGGTTCACTTTGGTTAATTTGATTGAATATTTCTTGTTGGATTCCAAATTCATACTTGTATGTAATTTGTTGAGTCTAAACAAATCCTTCTTTTCTTTTAAAATTAAGGTCGCTCTTGTTGTTCCTTAGGGAATGACATAATATGGGGGAGAGTTCTTTTGAACTTATGCTTAATTGCCAAATATTTGTGGTGAGTGCGGCTGTGGAATATTAGAGGGGTTATCTTGCGTCTTTATAAACTCCTTGATGAATGCATTTATCTTCGGCATTATGATTGCATCTAAACAATATGATACATATTTACCTTTGGTCATGAAATGTCTCTTAAGGATATTTCATTAGGATCCTGTTCTTGTACCTTTGCCAATTTTATTGACAAAAAGGGGGAGAATTAATTGTAGTCCACACTACAAATACATATGGTTTTCGGATCATTATGTAAGGGGGAGTGGTTTCCATGTGAGATGGAGTATTTATTAAGGGGGATTAAAGTATCACCATAGTATTGTTGTTGAAGTTGTGATGCAATTGGACTTTGACGTTGTGTAATAATACTATGACATTGTATAACAATGATTGAGAACCGATGCTTTTCTCATTATTATAGCTATGGATTTTAAACAATGATGATGCTAAACTTACAACCTTTGGGATCATTGGACTACTTGGAAGTGACGAAGATTTCGAGTACTGTTGAAGATTAGACATGTGGAATAGGAGCTACAAAGTTTATTTATATATTTTTTGTATTCCATATGAATTAATAGTTTTGCCACTAAAATTGACAAAGGGGGAGATTGTTAGAGAACTGCTCGGTCAAACTCGTATGTGTTTCTATATCAAGCATGTTTGTCAATATTAGTGATCAAAACTATAAAGTCTTGAATTCTAGTCTACTATAGCTAAGGTCTCGGACTAGGATAAAAAGTGTAGTTAAGCTCAAGAACTCCATGGAAATCATCATACAAGACGAAAGACTACTCAAGGAACCGGTAGATCTTCATCGACTAAAAGGTATGTGGAGACTTGAACTTTTCTATCACTCAAAATTCTATCTACTCTATCTCCTATCTTGAGACAAAAGTCATTTTACTATATAGACTAAAGATATACGCATGTGACATTTCGAGCTGAGTATATCTCTCTTATCAATTTCTCAAAATATGTGTAGGTAAAGCTTTCGCTTTAGCCGAATTCATCTTTGCCTAGTGACAAAAGTCATGTTATGTTTCAATCACTTTGGAAATTGCTCTGACGAAAACTAGTTCGTGAATAATAACTATATGACGTCCTCTGAGAATTCTTCAATGATTGAAATGAGAGTTTAGACAATATAACCACTTGGGGATATAAAAATTGTTGTGGTAACACATATATGTATAAGTCCTTATGCACTTGAACCGAAGTTTTCGAACTTTGTCGATCAATTAAAAACCAGAACTTGAGCAGTCAACACAGTTCTCGAACGAGCATAGTTCTCGAACTCGAGAATTTCTGCTGGAGTTGAAGCTTGGTTTTTGTCCGCGAACTGACGGAAGTTCTCAAACCCGAGAATTTATGATGAATTTTGTGAACTTCAACCGGTTACTTAAGTCTGCGAACCCAGTCCGCGAACTTGAGTGATTATGTCTAAAAACGATGTTCGTGAACTTATCTAAATTATCTAAGGAATGTTATTGAAAACCGTGGCTTTATAGTTCATGAATCGATTCGAGTGAATCACATCATTTTTGTTTCAATTGTATCTTGTATAGTACATAAGATCTCATATCAATTGAACAACTCTCTAACTAGTTCATTTGAGTCATTTGGACTAGTTATGGTGAAGAAGAATATGGTTGATATGAAAGTTATCATTTGGCTAACCATTTGGTTGAATAATATTGAACCAACTATTGTACACGTTTGGGTACGTTACACAAACCCAAAATCCTCAAGTACATGTGTGTATGGCAAGCTAAGTTTTTGATCTAACGGTTGAGATATATTAGCTTGTATCTAATCATGTTTTCATCTAACGGTGAATATTGAATGCTTTGTAACTAAGCTAACATTGATTGCAAACTTTGATTTGAAAGACTATATAAGGGAGAACTCTATCAACAGGGAAACCTAATCCCCACACATTCTGTGTGATACTAGTTTGCTAAGCTAGAGTCGATTCTCCTTTAACCTTTGGTTTTCTTCTTCTAAAACCAGGTTAACGACTTAAAGACTTCATTGGGATTGTGAAGCGAAAACGATACTACTTGTCTTGTAGTTGTGTGATCTGATCTTGTTGTTTCTATCGTACGAGTACAATTGTAATAATTAGCTTGATATTTATATCTCTGATAGGAAAGATATAAAATTAATCACAAATATCTTCGTCTCATAGTTTGTGATTCCACAATATCTTTTTTCGCTGCGTCGATTAAGACTATTGTGAGGTGATTGATAAAACTGAGTTGTTCTTCAGGAATATAAGTCTGGTTTTATTGATTGGTTCCTATTCACATTGATTTATCAAAATATGGAACAAAACTCATAGGTTTATTCGTGGGAGACGAATTTATCTATCTTGTAGACTTTTCTGTGTGAGACAGATTGGTTTTCTAAAGTCTTCGAATTTGGGTCATAGCAACTCTTGGTTGTAGGTGAGATCAGCCAAGGGAATCAAGTGCGCAGTATCCTACTGGGAACAGAGACGTATGAGCATAACTTTACCTTGGATCAGTGTGAGATTGGTTGGGGTTCAACTACAGTCCAGACCGAAGTTAATTTGGAGTAGGCTAGTGTCTGTAGCGCGGCTTAATACAGTGTATGTTTAATCTGGACTAGGTCCCGGGGTTTTTATGCATTTGCGGTTTCCTCGTTAACAAAATTCTGGGTCTGTGTTATTTCTTTTCCGTATTATATTTTTATATAATTGAAATAATACAGGTTGTGCGTTGTTCAATCGATTAGAATATCCGACCTATTGGTTGTTGATTTAAATAGATTGACACTTGGATATTGGTCTTTGGTACCATCCAAGTTATCTCTCTTCGATTAGGCTCGCGAATCATATTTTCTTGAGTAAATCAAATCGAAAGATAGAGATAATAACTCCTTGAGTATTTTATATTGATTGAGTCTAGTTGATTCTATAGAAAAACAACTCGGAGTTGTCCATACAGATTGCTAATCGAAATATTGGGTGAGGTTGTTAGACCCCCGCTTTTTCAGAATGCTTTGTTACTAAGATAACATTGATTGCAAACCATGATTTGAAAGACAATATAAAGGAGAACTCTAGAAACTGGGAAACCTAATCCCCACACATTCTGTGCGATACTAGTTTGCTAAGCTAGAGTCGATTCTCCTTTAACCTTTGGTTTTCTTCTTCTAAAACCAGGTTAACGACTTGAAGACATCATTGGGATTGTGAATCCATATCGATACTACTTTTATCGTAGTTGTGTGATCTGATCTTGATGTTTCTATTATACGAGTACAATTGTAATAATTGGATTGAGATTAATGTCTAGGATATGCAAGATATAAAAGTAATCACAAACATCTTCGTCTCATCGTTTGTGATTCCACAATATCTATTTTCGCTGCGTAGATTAGGACTATTGTGAGGTGATTGTTAAAACTGAGTTGTTCTTCAGGAATATAAGTCTGGTTTTATTGATTGGTTACTGTTCACATTGATTTATCAAAAGAAGGAACAAAATTCATAGGTTTATTCTTGGGAGATGAATTTATCTATATTAGAGACTTTTCTGTGTGAGACAAATTTGTTTATTAAAGTATTCTACTTTGGGTAGTAGCAACTCTTGGTTGTGGGTGAGATCAACTAAGGAAATCAAGTGCGCAACATCCTACTGGGATCATAGGCGTAGGATCATAACTGTACCTTAGATCAGTGTGGGATTGATTGGGGTTCAACTACAGTCCAGACCGAAGTTAATTTGGAGTAGGCTAGTATCTGTAGCGTCTTAATACAATGTATGTTTAATCTGGACTATGTCCCGGGGTTTTTCTACATTTGTGGTTTCCTCGTTAACAAAATTCTGGTGTCTGTGTTATTTATTTTCCGTATTATATTTTGTTATATAATTGAAATAATATAGGTTGTGCGTTGTTCAATCAATTAGAATATCCGACCTTATTGGTTGTTGATTTAAATTAATTGACACTTGGATATTGGTCTTTGGTACCATCCAAGTTATCTCTCTTTGATTAAGACTCTCATATTGTATTTGCTTGAGTAAATCAAATTGAGATATTGAGATAATAACTCCATGAGATATTTTCTATTGATTGAGTCTAATTGATTTTCTAGAAAGTAACCCAGAGTTGTCCATACAGATTGCTAATCGAAATATTGGGTGTGGTTGTTAGACTCCCACATTTTTAATTGGTATCAGAGCTGGCAAACACGTGTAAGACCTTACAAGTCTATGTTTGTAGCGATCTAACTATATGGATGATAAAGTCTCTTGTAATGCTTCACCAGGTTTAAAAACCAATTGTGGAAGAAGTTATGATAAACTGGTTATTCTTCGGAAAAGTTTGGATGAACAAATCCGGATCAATTCTGATATCGTTGCAGAAACTGTAATACTAAAGGATTTGTAACCTACTTTAAATTCCTTAATGGATATGAGTGACTCCAGTAGTTCTTCTCTTAAGAATTTTCATACATCAGCTGTTAAACAATGATTAAATGTTGAGAAAACTGATGTGACTCAGAACTTCTCTACTAATCTAAAAGGTGTTGGCCCATGTTTGTTTTGTGATTCCTCCAATAACTTTAAACAAATTTGTGTGTCTTTTCAAAATAGATTGGAAGTTGCAAGTGACCTTTGTAAGAGAACTAAACAACTTCTTGCGTCTCTAAAAATACATACAAAACTATTGGGAAATTCTAAATATAATAGTACTAATAGTATGGGAGCATTCTCTTGAAAATCAACATCATCTTTTTAATGGTTTCTTGACAGTGGATGTAGCAGACATATGATGGGTAATCTCACTTGGTTCATTTCTTCAGATGACTATGAAGGCGAACCAGTAATATTCGGAGATGGGAGATGTTGCTGCATAAGCAAGAAGGGCACGATCAAATTACCAGGCGTACCTGAAATTTATGATGTAGTCTACCTAAAAGGTATGACTGCAAATCTTCTTTCTGTAAGTCAAATTTGTGACAAAGGGCATCAAGTTGTCTTCAATACAAATGGATGTGACATTGTAGATAAAACTGGAAAAGTAATTTTTCAGGGAACTCGTGGTAAAAATAACTGTTATCTTCTTGGTACTCAGGTCAGCAATTTTTGCAATTTGACTAAGGTGGAATCTACACATATTTGGCATGAACGTTTTGGTCACATCAATTATCCCCTTCTAACTAAGATCATTAACAAAGAACTTGTTAGAGGCGTTCCCAAAATCAATGCAAAGATTGAAGGTGTATGTAGTGCCTGTCAAAAGGGTAAACAAACAAAAGTTCACCATAAATCATCCCGAGATATTCTCACTAAAGATCCACTTGACTTGATTCATATGGATCTCTTCAGACCAATTCAATAACTCACTATTGCTGGTAAGAAGTATACTTTGGTTATGGTAGATGATTACACCATATTCACTTAGGTTGCATTTCTATCTCATAAGAATGAAACCCTAGAAGAATTTAAGATTATTGTTAATAGAATCCAGAATGAACAAGGTCGCAAACTAAAGAAAATTAGGAGCGACCGTGGAACTGAATTCAAGGACACTAAAGTGTTTGAAATCTGTGACGAACTGGGAATTTTTCAACAATATTCTCCACCTATTACTCCTCAAACTAATGGAGTTGCAGAAAGAAAGAACATAAATATTTAGGAATTGGCCAGGGTGATGCTCCATAACAAAAACCTACCTTTGAGGTTTTTGGGAGAAGATATTTTTACAACATGTTATTTGATCAACCGTGTCTACTTACGATACAAAACCCTCAACACTCCTTATGAGTTGTGGTATGGTAGAAAATCCAACTTGCACTATGTTAGAGTGTTTGGTATTAAGTGATACATTCCAAAAGATCGATAACAGAGAGGGAAATTTGATACCAAAAGTGATGAAGGTATTTTCCTTGGCTATGCTTCTGATAGTCGTGGTTTCCGAATATTCAATCTCAGAACCCAAATCATGACGGAATCAGCTAATATTATCATCGACGATACTAGTAACTTTTATCATGATAATTCTCCTGCTGAATTGCCTCCAATAGAGACAATTGAGAGAGTCAAATATATACCTAAATCAATTAAAGTTATCCCAACTATTACTGATCATGATATTTCTAGTAACGAGGAGAAAACACTGATCAAGCAGCTCCGGACGAAAAATATCATGTCCCTCCACGACATCTCTAGGATCAAAGGAATCATGATCCAAATAGTATCATTGGAGGAAGAGATTCTATAGCTAAAACAAGAGGACAACTTCAAAATATTTGTAATTTTGGTTGTTATCTGTCACTTGTAGAACCAAGAAATATTGATGAAGCTCTAAGTGATCCCGCATGGGTAGTGAATGCAATGCATGAAGAGTTAAATCAATTTCAAAGACAAGATGTATGGGAGCTCGTACCTTGTCCTTCCAAAGTTAATATTGTTGGTACTAAATGGATATTTAAGAACAAGTATGATGAATATGGAATAATTATTAGAAATAAAGCCAGACTTGTCGCTCAAGGATATTCACAAATTGAAGGTATCGATTTTGACGAAACCTTTGCACCTGTGGCACTCCTTGAGTCCATTAGACTTTTATTATCTCATGCTTGATTCCTCAAGGTTATGCTTTCCCAGATGGATGTAAAATCTGCGTTTCTAAATGTAATTTTAAAAGAAAAAGTCTATGTTTCTCATCCAAAAGGGTTTGAATACCATGATTTTCCATATCATGTTCTCAAACTCAAAAATGCTTTATATGGGTTAAAACAAGCACCTAGATCCTGGTTTGAAAAACTTACCACTTCTCTTATTAGGAAAGGTTTTTCAAGAGGTGGAGCTGATAAGACCTTGTTTACCAAATGGAGTGGGAAAAATGTTGTCATTGCTCAAGTCTATGTAGATGATATCATATATGGGTCAATTTCTGAGAAGCTAGCAAAGAATTTTCAAGTTTCACTTGCTAGAGTATTTGAAATTTGAAATGTTGGTAAATCAAAATTCTTCATAGGATTACAAATTCTGCAACATAAGGATGTAATTTACTTATCCCAAGAAAAGTATGCAAGAGATCTTGTGACAAGATTCGGCTTGGATAAGTCTTCCCCAAAATTGACACCTATGCCTACTACTGGTAAACTTCACAGAGATTAGAAAGGAGTAAAAGTAGATCAAAAGTTGTATAGATATATTATTGGAAGCCTTTTATATCTAACAACTACTAGACCTAGTATTTCTTTTAGTGTTGGTTGTTGTGCCATATTTCAGGCTGATCCCAAGGAATCTCATCTTGCAGCTTCAAAAAGGATCATACGATATGTCAATCACACTGTCGGGTATGGTCTATCCTACACTTTTGATACTAACACTGACCTCTCCGCTTATTCTGATGCTGATTGGGAAAGATGTGTAGAAGACATAAAAAGTACATCAGGGGGTTTTTACTATGTAGGATTGAATCTTGTTGCTTGGCGCAGTAAGAAACAAAATTCACAATCCCTGTCTACATACGAAGCAGAGTATATTGTTTTCTGGTCATGTTATACTCAAATTCTATGGATGAAACAAATGCTGGCTGACTATGGATTTGATACTGGAATAATGAAGATCTTTTGTGATAACTCTAGTGCGATTCGAATTACTGAGAAACCCGTTGAGCACACAAGAACAAAGCACATTGACATAAGGTACCATTTTATTCGAGATCTTTATGAAAATGGTATTATCAATATGTAATTTGTGCCTTCTGAACAACAATTGGCTGACATTCTCACCAAACCATTAGACACTACCACTTTTCAGCACTTATGGCAGTTTATTGGTGTTGTTTTAGTTTATTAGATTTTCTGTAACTCTTGCCCTTGTGCTTATCTCGACTCTTTTGGGCAATCGAGTTGGAACTCTAGTAGGTTTACACCATTTTTGTATTTCACATAGGTTATTTTTCTATAGGTTATTTTCTGTTTAAAATCCTTCTTTTCTTTTGAAAATAAGGTCAATCTTGTTGTTCCTTGGGAATGAAATTTAACGGGGGAGAGTTGTTTTGAACTTGCGCTTATTTGCCAAATCTTTGTGGGGAGTGCGGCTGTGGATTATTAGAGGGGTTATCTTGTATCTTTATAAACTCCTTGATGAATTCATTTATCTTTGGGTTTATGATTGCATCTAAATAAGATGATATAATTTACCTTTGGTCGAGAAATGTCTCTTACGGAAATTTTATTAGGATCCCGTTCTTGTACCTTTGCCAATTTTATTGACAAAAAGGGGGAGAATTAATATGTAGTTCACACTATAAATACATATGATTTTTGGATCATTATGTAAGGGGGAGTGGTTTCTATGTGAGATGGAGTATTGAGTAAGGGGGAGTGAAGTATCACCATAGTATTGTTGTTAAAGTTGTGATGCAATTGGACTTTGACGTTGTGTAATAATACTATGACGTTGTATAACAATGATTGAGAACCATTGCTTTTCTCATTGTTATAGCTACGGATTTTCAACAACGATGATACTAAACTTACAACCTTTGGGATCATTGGATTACTTGGAAATGATGAAGATTTCGAGTATTGTTGAAGATTAGACAGCATGTGGAATAGGAGCTACAAAGTTTATTTATATATTTTTTGTATTTCATATGTATTAATAGTTTTGCCACTAAAATTGACAAAGGGGGAGATTATTAGAGAACTGCTCAGTCGACCTCGCATGCGTTGCTATCTCAAGCATGTTTGTCAATGTTAGTGATCAAAACTATAAAGTCTTTGATTTTTAGTCTACTATATCTAAGGTCTCGGACTAGGATAGAAAGTGTAGTTGAGCTCAAGAACTCCATTGCGATCATCATACAAGGCGAAGGACTACTCAAGGAACCAGTGGATATTCATCGACTAAAAGGTATGTGGAGACTTAAACTTATCTATCACTCAAAAGTCTATCTATTCAATCTCCTATCTTAAGACAAAAGTCGTATTACTATATAGACTCAGAACATACACATATGAGTATTTCGAGCTGAGTATATCTCGCTTATCTATTTCTCGAAATATATGTTGGTAAAGCTTTCACTTTAGCCAAGTTCATCTTTAACTAGTGATGAAAGTCATGTTATGTTTCAATCATTTTGGAAATCGCTCTGACAAAAAATAGTTTGTGAATAATAACTATATAACGCCCTTTGAGAATGTTTCAATGATTGAAACGATAGTTTATTGGAGGATATAAGCATTGTTGTGGTAACACATATATGTATAAGTCCTTATTGCTTGAACCGAAGTTTGCGAACTTTGTAGATCATGTGAAAACCAGAACGTGAGCCGTAAACTCAGTCCTCAAACTCAGTCCGCGAACTGGCGTAGTTCTCGACCCGAGAATTTTTGCTGGAGTTGTAGCTCGGTTTCAGCCCGCGAACTGAGGGAAGTTCTCGAGCCCGAGAATTTCTGCTTGAGTTTGTGAACTCCAACCGGTTAACTTAAGTCCGCGAACTTAGTCTGCGAACTTGAGTAGGTTATGTCTAAAAACGATGTTTGTGAACTTATCTTGATAAACTACGGAATGTTATTGCAAACCGTGGCTTTATAGTTCATGAATTGATTCGAGTGAATCACATCGTTTTTTCTTCAATTGAGTCTTGTGTAGTACATGTGATCTCATTGCAATTGAACAACTCTATAACTATTTCATTTGAGTCATTTGGACTAGATATGGTGAAGAAGAATATGGTTGATATGAAAGTTATTATTTGGCTAACCATTTGGTTAACTATGTTGAACCAACTAGTTCTACACGTTTAAGTACGGTTACATAAACCCAAAATCGTCAAGTACATGTGTGTATGGCAAGCTAAGTTTTCGATCTAAAGGTTGATAAATATTAGCTTGTATCTAATCAGGTTTTCATTTAACAGTGAATATTGAATTCTTTGTTACTAAGCTAACATTGATTGCAAACCCTGATTTGAAAGACTATATAAGGGAGAACTCTAGCAACTAGGAAACCTAATCCTCACACATTCTGTGTGATACTAGTTTGCTAAACTAGAGTTGATTCTCCTTTAACCTTTGGTTTTCTTCTTCTAAAACCAGGTTAATGACTTAAAAACTTCATTGGGATTGTGAAGCCAGACCGATATTACGTTTATCATAATTGTGTGATCTGGTCTTGTTGTTTATATCGTACGAGTACAATTGTAATAATTGGCTTGAGATTAATTTCTATGATATGCAAGATATAAAAGTAATCACAAACATCTTCGTCTCATCATTTGTGATTCCCCAATATCTTTTTTCACTGCGTCAATTAAGACTATTGTGAGGTGATTGATAAAACTGAGTTGTTCTTCGGGAATATAAGTATGGTTTTATTGATTGGTTCCTGTTCACATTGATTTATCAAAAGACGGAACAAAATTCATAGGTTTATTCGGGGAGATGAATTTATCTATCTTGTAGACTTTTCTGTGTAAGACAGATTTGTTTATTAAAGTCTTCGACTTTGGGTCGTAGCAACTCTTGGTTGTGGGTGAGATCAACTAAGGGAATCAAGTGTGAAGTATCCTGCTGGGATCAGAGGAGTAAAAGCATAACCGTACCTTGGATCAGTATGAGATTGGTTGGGGTTCAACTACAGTCCATATCGAAGTTAATTTGGAGTAGGCTAGTGTCTGTAGCGGCTTAATACAGTGTATGTTTAATCTGGACTAGGTCCCGAGGTTTTTCTGCATTTGCGGTTTCCTCGTTAACAAAATTCTGGTGTCTATGTTATTTTTTTTTTGCATTATATTTTGTTATATGATTGAAATAATACAGGTTGTGCGTTGTTCAATCAATTAGAATATCCGACCTTATTGGTTGTTGATATAAATTGATTGAAACTTGGATATTGGTCTTTGGTACCATCAAAGTTATCTCTCTTTGATTAAGACTCGCATATTTTATTTGCTTGACTAAATCAAATTGAGAGATTGAGATAATAACTCCTTGAGATATTTTCTATTGATTGAGTCTAATTGATTCTCTATAAAGTAACTCGGAGTTGTCCGTACAAATTGCTAATCGAAATATTGGGTGTGATTGTTAGACCCCTGCGTTTTCAGTTTCCACAACAATGATTATATCCTCCGTTGGTTATATTGTCTAAACTCATATTTCAATCATTGAAACATTCTCAGAGGACGTTAAATAGTTGTTATTCACAACTTATTTTTCGTCAGGGAAATTTTCAAACTGATTGAAACTTAACATGACTTTCATCACTATGTAAAGATGAACTTGGCTAAAGCGAAAGCTTTACCAACACATATTTCGAGAAATAGATAGGCGAGATATACTCGGCTTGAAATACCAAATGTGTATAATCTTAGTCTATATAGTAATACTACTTTTGTATCAAGATAGGAGATAGAGTTGATAGACTTTTGAGTGATAGATAAGTTTAAGTCTCCACATACCTTTTAGTCGATGAAGATCTACCAGTTCCTTGAGTAGTCCTTTGTCTTATATGATGATTGCCATGGAATACTTGAGATCAACTACACTTTATATCCTAGTATGATACCTTAGCTATAGTAGACTAGAAATCAAGACTTATAGTTTTGATCACTAACATTGACAAACATGCTTGAGATAGCAACGCATGCGAGTTCGACCGAGCAATGCTCTAACATATTCTTTTCTTCAAGAGTCTTGATTTTAGAAACTTGAAAATCAATGATTTCAGCAGATGTTTTTAATGATCTGGTGAGTTCCATTGGAATAATCAGAAGATTTGGAAGATATCTATATGCGCATCAATTTGTGAGATACTTCTTAGGTCCACAGAGATCAGATTGCTATAAGCACACCCAATATTTCGTTCGGAAATCCAAATAGACAAACTCCAATTTACTTTCAAGAGAATCAACTACACAGTCAGACTCAATCTAGAGAAAAATATATCAAAGAGTTTTATATCTCTATTTATTAATTCAATCTGCAATTAGTAAATAGGAATTTGCGAGCACGATTGAATATAAGAGGAATAACTTCAATGGTACCAAATACCAATGTTCAAGGATCAATCAATTTCAAACAACAACCAAAGGTTGGATTTACCAATTAATCGATACAACGCACAACCTGTGATATTTATATTTTATAACAAAATATAATGCGGAAAATAAATAACACAGACACCAGAATTTTGTAAACGAGGAAATCCGCA
Source organism: Papaver bracteatum (assembly GCA_023529315.1). NCBI lineage: Eukaryota > Viridiplantae > Streptophyta > Magnoliopsida > Ranunculales > Papaveraceae > Papaver > Papaver bracteatum. Next base: position 20,559 of record JAJJWX010001030.1, read on the forward strand.
AATGCAGAAAAACCCCGGGACCTAGTCCAGCTTTGAACACCATATTGTATTAAGCTGCTACAAACACTAGCACGCTACCAATTAACTTCGGACTGGAATATAGTTGATCCCTAATCAATCTCACACTGATCGAGGTACAGTTTTGCTCCTTACGTCTCTGAAACCCTGCAGGATTCTACGCACTTGATTCCCTTAGATTATCTCACCCACAACTAAGAGTTGTTATGAACCAAAGTCGAAGACTTGATAAATAAATCTGTCTCACAAAGAAAAGTATATCGGAATAGATAAATCCGTGTCCCACAGAAATACATACGAGTTTTTTTCCGTCTTTTGATAAATTAGGGTGCACAGGAACCAATTGATAAACCGGACTTATATTCCCGAAGAACATCCTAGTATTATCAATCAGCTCACAATAATCTTAATCGTATGGTATCAAAATAAGATATTATGGAATCACAAACGATGAGACGAAGATGTTTGTGACTACTTTCAATCTTGCCTATCGGAGATTAAATCTCGAGAAAATATTAGTTAAGATAGTACTCGATACGATAGAATAAAGCAATAACATAACATGCAACTACAGAGAAAATAATTGAGTCTATCTTCACATTCCCAATGAAGTCTTTAAGTCGTTATCCTACAGGGTTTCGTGAAAAACCTAAGGTTAAAGGAGAATCGACTGTAGTCGCAACTAGTATCACACAAGAGGTGTGGGGATTAGGTTTCCCAGTTTCTTGAGTTCTCCTTTATATAGTTTTAAAATCAGGGTTTGCAATCTAAGTTACCTTGGTAACAAAGCATTCAATATACACCATTAGATGAAAATCTGATTAGATACAAGATAATATCTTTCACTTGTTAGATAAATATTAAATACAAGCATTTTTTATTCTAACTTAGCTTGTTATACACAAATAAAATGTACCCTAATTTAGTTTTATGTAACCGTACCTAAACGTGTACACCATGTTGGCTCAACATTAGTTAACCGAGGTTAGATATATGAACACTCTCATATCAACCTTATTCATTTTAACCATAACTAGTTCAAATGACTCAAATGAAACTAGTTAAAGAGTTGTTCAATTACTATATTCTCATAGAAGTATACAAGAACACAATTGAAGCAAAATAGGTTTGATTCACTCGAATCAATTCATGAACATTATAGCCACGGTTTGCAAAGAATGCATTCCTTATATATTATATAAATGTATTTGTTCATGTTACAACCGATTTTATATTTTTAACCATTCAAGTATGAAAACGGGTAGGCATACTTGAATAGACGGACCAAGTTTGGTTTTCGCTAGTATGCGAATGGGTACGCATACCTCCAAACCCAGCAGTAAATTCTGATCACAAATCTACGCCAGTATGCGTACGGGTACGCGCACTTAGGTTCCTGGACTTCTCAAACCAACAGGTACACATACTATGGTTCCCGAACTTGGATCACATATATGCAAGAGTGCATAACATGTTTATAATTCAATGTTGGTTAAGTTTTCTAAACTCTTATTTCAATCATTGAAACTTTCTTAGAGGATGGCCGTTTTCACACACTATTAGCATCAAAGCAATTTTCAAGTTATTGAAATAATCATAACGAAATATTCCAAGTCTACACCAAATGATTGTATCACACAAACCATGTAAGATGTTACTCGGCAATTTTCACGTGATCATCTTTTGAATTTCGTTCAGAATATAAGATGAACTTGGTTGAAGCGAAAGCTTACCAACATATATTTCGAGAAATATGTAAGTGAGTTAAACTCAGCTCGAAATCTCAAATATGTATAATCGAAAACCATATAGTAATACGACTTATGTCTCAATATAGGAGATAAAGTATAAATAGACTTTCTAAGTGATAAATGAGTTTTAGTCTTCACATACCTTTTGTTGATGAAGTTCCACAAGCTCTCCTTAGTAGTTCTTCGTCTTCAATTGATGAACGACGTGAAGTCTAATGCTCAACTACACAATCTATCCTAGTCCGAGACATTACTATAAGTATACTACAAATCAAGACTTATAGTTTTGATCACTAACATTGACAAACAATCTTGAGATAGCAACACTTGCGAGTTCGACCGAGCAGTGCTCTAACAGTTTCATTTGAGTCATTTGAAGTAGGTGTGATTAAGATGAACAAGGTTGATATGAAAGTGCTCATATGGCCAACAAGGTGTACACGTTTAGGTACGGTTACCCATATCTAAATGAAGTCACTTTTCAATTTTCACTTTTCATTTGGATATAACATGGTATGCATACCAGGATGCAAACTGTTGTAATATGATTCAGGTCTGGAAACTAAGTTTGCATACCATTATGCGAACGATTTTCACTGTCAAAGTCCGGGAACCAAGTTTGCGTAAAAGTCCGAGAATGGATTCACCTGAGTTAGGTTTGGTACAATGGTATGCATACCCATTTGCTAATTGTCATACATGACCAAAGTCCGGAATTCTAGTTTGCGTACCCGTTTGCAAACTGAGTTGGTTTAAGTTATAAAATCGGCTGAGTATGATTTCATACTCATAAACAAGTACATTTATAAATTAAGGAATGCAATCTTTGCAAACCGTGGATAAAATGTTCATGAAATGATTCTTTTGCATTAATCCGATTTTATTCCAATTATGTCTTATATACTTCTATGAGAATATAAACAATTAAACAACCCTATGAGTAAAACAATTAGATTCATTTGATCTAGAAGTGTTTTATGAATGTGGTTAATATAAAAGTGCTCATATGGATAACTTCAGTTAACTGTTATTGAGCCAACTCAATATACACGTATAGGTATGGTTACCCATATCGAAATGAAGGTATATTTCATTTGTGTGTAACAAGCTAAGACCATCTAATGGTGAAGAGATATTACTTTGGTTTTAAGAAAACTTAACTTGAATCTTAAATTAGGATTTCATTTAACAGTGAATATTGATTGCTTTGTTTTAAAGTTATCAAACCCTGATTTGAAGACTATATAAGGGAGAACTCTATCAACTGGAAAACCTAATCCCCATACCTCCTGTGTGATACTAGTTATGACTAGAGTCGATTCTCCTTTAACCTAGGTTTTTCCTAAAACCATTATAGGTTAAGGACTTAAAGACTTCATTGGGATTATAAATCCAGACCCAATTATTTTCTTTGTAGTTGCGTATTCTGATCTTACTTGTTTTATCGTATTGAGTACTATATTCTCTAAGATTTGCTCGAGATTTATCTCCGATATGTAAGATATAAAAATTAATCACAATGCTCTTCATCTCATTCTTTATGATTCCACAATAACTTATGATACTACCATATAGTTAAGTTATTGTGAGGTGATTGATATTTCTAGGATGTTCTTCGGGAATATAAGACCGGATTATCAATTGGTTCCTGTTCATCTTGATTTATCAAAAGATAGAACAAAACTTCATAGGTAATTCTTTGGGAGACAGATTTATCTATCAGAATAGACTTTTCTATGGGAGATAGATTTGTTTATAAAGTCTTCGAGTATGGGTCGTAGCAACTCTTAGTTGTGGGTTAGATCAGCTAATAGAATCAAGTGCGTAGAGTCCTGCTGGGATTCTGAGACGTAAGGAACTTGACTGTACCTCAATCGGTGTGAGACTTGGTTAGGGCTCAGTTACATTCTAGTCCAAAGTTAACTTGTAGTAGGCTAGTGTCTTTAGAGGCTTAATATAGTGTGGTGTTCAAATATGGACTAGGTACCGGGGTTTCTCTGCATTTTCGGTTTCCTCGTTAACAAAACTTCTGATGTCCGTGTTATTTCTTTTCCACGTTATATTTTTTTATATAATTAAAATATCACAGGTTGTGCGTAGTTCAATCAATTGGTAAATCCAACTTTTGGTTGTTGATTGAAATTGATTGAAACTTGAACATTGGTCTTTGGTACCGTTAAGTTATTTCTCATAATAATCAGGCTCACAGATTCTATCTATTTGATTTATTGATTATATTGGAAAACATAGATATTACTCTTGGATATATTTCCTTGATTGAGTCTGACTGTCTAGCTGATTCTCTTGGAATTATATTGGAGTTAGTCCATATAGATTGCCGAACGAAATATTGGGTGTGGTTGTTAGACCCCACGCTTTTTCAAGCATTCTTATTCAAGAGGTGGGGGATAAGGCTCAATGGACCCTGATTTCTAAAGGAAAGTTTACGGTAAAATCTCTTTACAACAAAATTAACTCAACAGGAAATGAACATAGAGAGTGGAACCAAATATGAAAGATGAAAATTCCTCTATCTGTGAAGACCTTTGGCTGGAATGCAGCTTACTATATACTTTCCAATAGTATGAGAGTGACAGCAATTACCCCAGATATAAATACTACATGTACTGTTTGTAACATGGGAGATGAATCTCTTACACATTTATTTATGCAATGCAACTTCTCAAAACAGGTATGGATGCACTTGAACTTTAGTATGAATTATGTTGTAGAAGATAACATTGACTTCCATGATTGGCTAAATGCTTGGTTTACTAATACAAGCAAAGGAGGCTTTGCTATAGAATGGTCTAAATTTTCCAGTATAACCACATGGCATATCTGGAAAGATGGATGCAATTGGGTATTTAGAAAACAGAAACAAGACAGTGCAACAACAACTAATAATATAGACGGATACATTAATGTTATTAAGAATATAAATAATCCAGATTACTCAATTGTATAGACTTTATACTAAAATCCTATGCATGATGATTGTCTAGAGATAATTAGATACGATAATGGCATAACATATAACTAGTTAAGTAACGCAATCAACATAGCCTTGGCTATGATGAATCCCATAACTTGTTTAAGAATTGGGTTAACTTGTGTTGATTTTGCGGGATATACTATTGAAGTAAGGGGAACAACTGAAAACTGTAGTACAATAGAAGAACTATAACTAAAAGGGGCAGAGGAAACTATCCGGTGGGCAACACAGAGGAGTGGTCATGAAATTACCTTCCAAAGTGATTTAGAACCTACTTTGATGTTGCTTAGAGGAACGTATATTGAAGCAAGAGAACATAGATATGCTCTCAGTACAGATTTTGGGAACAATCATACAACTGTAAACTTTTAAAATTTTGCTCGTATTTTGAAAAATAGAATAGATATTATCTAGGCTGCAAATACGACAGTCCATTGTAACCTTTATGGTATCAAAAGTACTTGGAAGGGAGATAGTTTATGATTTTTATTAAATCTGTTTAGCTCTGAATATTTCAAAGAAAATGCAACTTGGCTCATCCCAAAAACTATTGTGGTTTGATACCACCTACCTGTGTAATTTATAGAGGTGTTCTTCCTCTTTATTTATGATAAAAAAAAATGGGCCGCAATTGATCGTAACGTGAACTATCTGATTTTCTAAGCAACAATCAGGTTTATTCAATTTAGCTTCATACAAAAAAATACAAGGCACTCATCACTTTTAAATGGATCTATATCATTAGTGAATAATGCAACTAGGAGCTTAAATACTCATTAGGATATATACTAGTGAAAAATTCATTTAGGAGCTTGAGTTTTAATACAATATGAAGAGCGACATAGGCACTCATCATATTTTAATATATTTTTCAAACTCCGTGCTGAATATGGAATATCAAGGTCTACTATTTCTGACATCGGGTTAGTTAGACAGACTTTTAACCCTAAACTAAAAACCACCATCAACTTTAAGTCCCCTGCTTAGCACGTAACATTGACATTATTGCGGAGTAAGCACTAGATGATGACAGATGGAAAATAAAATTAATAAGATGAAGTAGACAGCTGTTACCAGAGAGATATCAGTTGGTTTGAACTTCCTTGACAATGGTACTGGTGAAGAAGCTATCAATCAGGGGCTACTAACAAATTACCGCTCATCGAACATCACTGGTAGGAAAAAGAAAGCGAGCATATCAGGTCAAGGCCTTGGATATCAACCGGGTTCTCCCCCATCTTCCTGTACGCCGATCAGCAACAAGGTAAGTTCATATCGTCTTCATATTTTATCCATGAGTGTAATATCCACGAATAGTTGATTAAACTTGAACATTTAACTCGGTGTAAATGACTTTCTTTGTTAGCAGCGGTAGACCAAGCGTCAACGACAATAAAACAATCTCTAATAATTATGATCAGTAACAACGCGAGCAAGGAGAACTCAAGGTAGGTGTTATTTTTCTACTTTGCACATGTATCCACCCAACAGTAACTAGGAGCGTAATTTTTTTTTTTTTTTGTATAAGATATCACCTGGAGGTATTCCCGCTGCTAAGCCAGGAGGCATTAATGATTGCAAAGGCATGCCAAATATAGATGATGACTTATTTGAAGTGTCTTATACGACAGTTAAGACGTCTCATCTTAATCACGTGACAGTTCTTCTTTTTATACCAGAGGGTATAGAAGTGGTACCATCGATCTTCTCCAGAATGTGTAATAAGGTCATGTCTCCAGAAGAATGAGCATCCAGCCTCTCCAGTGGATTTCAAAATTTTCCAAACTCCATTGTGCTCCTGGGTTGGATTGATGAGATATATGTTCGGAAATGATCATGTCAGGGATAATCTTAGAGAGTGAAGCTGTGTTGTTGATCCTTATGATTGTAAGGGGCTTTAAATTGAAGTTGTTTGGTGGGTGCCTGAGTGTCATCCCCTTTAGACAAGGTGGGGGCAGTCCCCAAGAGAAATACGTTCTGTCAGAAAGGATTGCAGGTGGCATGATTTTATATTGATGTACGTGCATGTACATGTTTTGCTCTATTTGACTGGATGAATAATCTGGATAATTTTGAACTAATCTTGCTCAACTTATTTCATAGTTTTAGTGATTCGAGAGGATGAACGCCTATGTTGGACTTGCGCTAGCTGCAGGTATCCGGGATGATGATGCGTTCAACATATCTCCAGAAGAAAAGGAGAATTCTGGGATACCAGTCCCGGGGAGAATTCACTAAAACACCGTTTCCATAGAAAATTGAAAGGAGTTCTCTTTGACTTTGACCTAGTCGCTTCCATATGACGAAGATGAAAATAGAACAGATTCAGGATCCAATGGCAACGAAGGAAGCACTCTTTATTATTTGGGATGACGCTGCAGGAAGGACCGAGAGATAATCGAGGGATGAAGGCGACCGACGATGTTGATGATGTGACTGCGCCCCGACCTCAATTTAATGCTCCTCTTGTAGATCATGTGTTAAATGGAAGTTCCAGCATTTCAACAAAGTATACCGAGTTGTACACCCGAATATGGAAGAATTATGAACATATTGAAACGACCAAATGTGCGGTATGATCAGGCATGCTGCTTCTGAACGAGTGATCGAAAATCAAGAGTATCATCAAGGCATGTGTGTATACTTCGGGTTTAATATTTCCTGGTTATGTGAAGGGATTTCCAAAATCCAAAATTCGTGAAATGAAATGGATATACTTCATTCCATGAATCTCATTAATCATAAAGAATCGGAAATTGATAAGCTGTCTGAAGAGGTGAAGTTGAAGCAGGCTGCTCTTCGAGGTATGAAATGCATTTTCTAATAAAGATGAACTGTTACCGAATGATTTCTATTGAATGTCTTTATTTACTTCCCATGACTTTTCCCTTTAGGTGTTTTGGAAAGATGGGACGTTTCTTTGTGGTTTGATTTGGTTTTGAACATGTAGACGACCGCTCTTGAAAGAATATAGGTTTTTGTTTTATGAAAGAAATGATGTTTCACTTGGTTAATAGACTGAAATCCTAACTATGAATGTAAATTAGTGCATTCATTTTGGAGGAATCGTAAACATTGTATGAAAACAAAGAAAATACTAGGGGACTGAGAATACAACATTTTAAGCACGGATGGGAGCTATCTAGCATGTATTGCTACTCCTTCCAGCTTGTCAGTACCAAGGATCTTGCAATAATCACCTTATAAGGCTCTTGCTACTTGACCTCCAGACTTCTTATCCTCGATCGAGACTTCTTCTAAACATTTGATAAAATATTGACAGTGACTAGCTTCCTCTTCATATCGCCTAGTGGAAGTTGGGTTGATGATCTGATCAAGTCCCCAGTACTTGATGAGATGAGGATTAGACGGATGTAAAATAGGTTGTTCTATAAGACTTACTTGTGCGTGGAGCATCTGGATGTACGATCTTGCATTTTCAAGAGTGATGCAGCCGTAGGCGCTTTTGAAATTCCCTTCGTAGTCCCTGACTATGTTTGTACAGTGAGTGGCTTCTTTCTTTATAATTTCCGCATCCTTCAGAGTCTGGATAGTGACGACGTTGAGATTAGTGCCTGTCTCAATCAGCGCTTTTACCAACTCGACATCTCTAAGATAAGAAGTGGTTAAGAGTATCCAGCCGTTTATGCCAATCATGTCTTCCAAAAGGGATTTAAGCTTGGGGGTAGGTCCATCGATCGAAGGTAGTCGCTTGCCCGATACAACACAATTTAGAGCGCCAAAGATATCTTGACGTTGCTCCTTGGAGAAATAGATAAATTCACATACCTGTTATATGGTTGACTGTATAGTTTTGTAGATGGAGTCCCCAGAAAGCATGCAACAATTTCTAATAGTAAGATGGTATTTGTATACTCCTTCAGTGCCTAGTTGAAGTTCCCATGAGTCGATCTTCTCCTGGAATATGTGCTTCAATTTGTTGTAGTCACTTGTAGGATGGTTGACGAACCTATGGAAGCGACAGTACTTGGGATATTCCATTTCTTGTTTTGTTGGAGAACGTCTGATACGAGGTAGATCGATGACTCCATCTTGTATCCAAACCTCCATGAGTTCAATCATCTTCTCCATTGGAAGGAAAAAATCCAAGAATGGTGGGGTTTCATTTGACTTGTGTGAAATGGGAGACGAACGCTTAGATTATCGATTATTGGTCCTCGTATGCTTCATCTTTCCACCCTCACTAGTGATTGATTAGAGGTTAGATCTTATGTTGGAAGGAAGCCTGCTTTCCTGAACATCTTTACGAGCTTCTTCATTTTGGGGCGGTTTGGATTTAATGAGTAAAGCAGTAGCGGATCTCTTAGAAGCTTCTGATACAATATGAGAATTGATATTTTCCAAGAAAGATGCATATAATGAAATCACCTTTTCATCGCAAGGACTCTGATGAGGACGTGATAAATCCCCTGATCTTTTTTCTGAGTTTAAGGAAACATCTCTTCGTTTTCATGAGCAGGCGAGGTAAGTTGGTGGTTACATCTCCGTTCAGCGTGATCATAGACTTTATCTTCCTCACTAGGAATATGAATCTTAGAAGAAGGACTACTACCATCAGTATTGATCCAATATGAATTATTGATAGCGTTTCCTCCAGAATGAATACGTGTTGGTTCTTTGGATAGTTGATCCATGAGGACTTTCAAAAGATTAAATACTTAGTATTGTGTCTTGACAATAAGAGCTTGATTCCTGACAATATCATTTTAGGATTTTTATCAGATCGTGAATAGTTTTTAAATATCGAGAATCCATCGCTTCGACAAGGGTTTTGAATGAAATAACGGATTCATGAATAACATGTGAAGTATTGTTGGTGTTGGGAGAAGTAAAAATGAGATTCAGGATTTCTAAACCATTCCTAAGATCAACCATCTTGAGAAATTGAGGAAATTGAAAACAAAAAATTGAGAAATTGATTTTTTGCAACCAAGGGATTAATCTCCCACTATGGTCGCCAATTATTTTGGGGTAAAAACTGATTCTATAAATTTGGATGTGTTGATGAGAAGCGAATTCAAACCCTAAAAAAATATATTGCATATGAGTACTTTTAGATTCAAGAGATCAATCTTTAAGACTCTGGCCTAAACCAAGAAATGGCCTTTCCAGATTGAATTAGGTCACAAAGTGAAGGAGAAGAGTTGATCTTAGGGAGGGAAACAAATAAGGTGTTTGAGATCAGAATGTTGGATTATGAAGGTATGGCTATTTTATGACTTGTATCAAAATGTGGAACTGCCTTGCAAAATATAAGCTATCAGTTTTCGGCCTTTTCTGTATACTTTTGTTGATCGCACTCGTGTTCTGTGTTGAAATAGGTTGAAATCCTATTTATACAATTCATGTTCAAGCGCACCCTGATCTCGTAGGAATTGGAGGAAGTTAAGTAGTGGAGAAGTGGGGTTGTGCAAAAGTTGGTGACCATTACGTTTCCATTATGAGGGAAGACTAGTCACCCTTTTCACCCACTACTATCTCTCATTGCTGTTAACCGTCCGTCCTTTCCTAACACTTTATCGTAATGGGAGCGTTATACGTCGCACGCCGTAAACCACCAGACCAATACCCAGTGAATATCCCCCAGTTCGTGACATGTTTGATTCTCGAGTATTTTATAAGAAAAATATATACAGCAGGCTGTTGAATGCGTCAAGTCATGAGACTCGTTGCTTAAATTAGCATATAGTGCTTTTAGGTCAAATAATAAAATTATTTGTGGAATCAGTATTTATAAAGCATCATTTATAATTGATGCACATGAAGCATTGATTTTAAACAAGATGCTAAAAATAATCGATGTGCAGGAAACATCGTTATTTTAGAGCTCTTCCAAATTAGTCGCGAGTTGAACGTCTTAAAAGGAGCGTGGCCGGCCATTTTCAGGGAATTGGTATGAGTTGTGCACGTATGTCTGAGGCTGGATGGCCGGTACCTATATGAGAGTGGTGACTGGTAACTATTCTAAAATCCTATCGGTCGATCCAGGTTAGATCTGGACCGCTTAAATCGGCTAGCCAAGTTGAGTGGATGAGACGATTTGCGGCAGTTAATGACTGCTGTAAGATCATTAAAATTGTATATAAGCAGCGCGAATGACCACCTTTGGGCGATTGTATGAGAATCATATGGGAAAGCTACAACTTGGCCTATCATTCCCTGTGGAAGAGGGATGGCCGTTGAATACAACGTTACCCCATTTGCATCCTGAAAATAAATCTAGACCATCCAACTAGGCTAGAGAATTTGGATGGATGGGATGATTTGCGACAGTTGCGTACTTCCGTTGATTTAATTTAGGGTTTAGAAGCCGTGTGGCCAATCCTATATAGGATAATCGATTCAAGGCACTGTACATTAGTTTGAGCAGGCCGTTTGGTCAGATGCAAAGGCGGGCTGTCGGTGAGCATGCTGTCATCTATTGGGCCGCCTAAAATTGGATCTAAGCCATTCAATTTGGCTGGCGAAGATGGAAGGTTGTGATCGATTTGCGATAGAAGCACGCTACCGCAACGCAAATTAGGGTTTCTGAAATAGCGCGTTCACCCTAGTTTGAGCAAACGATTTGATGCGCTCCTGGCTTGACATGGGCAAGTCGATCGACCAGGGATGGAGCTGGGTCGCAGGTGAACACACCAGCATCTCTTTGATTATTCGAAGGAAGATCTAGACCGTCCAACTAGTCTAGCTAAGTTGGGCGGATGTAATGGATTCAAGACCATTATGATCGGTTTTAGCACGTTTTAAAGTCTCTTTTAACAACGCAATCACTCTGGTTCTGGATAGCAATCAGTGGTGCTGTGAGTGAACTAAAAAGATTCTCATCAACTGGGATACTAGTGGGACCATCGATAGATATCATGGAAATTTCCTGGTTCCGCTGGGAAGAGGCTAAGCTTGTTGAATTGACTGGCCAAAACGTGTGTCCGTGATTGCTCTTTAAAACTTACATGGAAAGCCTAGGTTTTCCTGGAGGAATTTAAGCATTTTCGTGCTAACTTTTAATTAAAAGCGCATTAACATGAAAATCTCTTTATCATAGAGTGGTGTAGCCTGCATGAGTGTTTTCATGCATATACTTCGGGAGATTCGTGCTACTTCGCTGCGAGTGAACATTAATCATCATGTCATGCCAATATTCAGAGTTCAACTGGGGAGCATAGCATAGAATAAATACTCGCAAGCCATGCATTAGTAAATAATGCCGGCGAGATGTTAATAAAATTTACATAATATTTGGGATTGTTGCTACATGCACCAATACTATTCTAGATAAATTTCATATATGAGTATACTGAATTTCTCAATACATATGTAAGTGAAGTGGCATAGGCACTCATCACTTTTAAATGGCTCTATTTCATTAGTGAATAATACAACTAAGAGCGTAAATACTCATTAGGCTCTATACTAGTGAACAATTCATCTAGGATCTTGAGTTTTAATACAAACTCCTGGAGGAATATGGAATATCAAGGTCTACTATTTCTAACACCGGGTCAGTTAGACAGACTTTTAGCCCTAAACTAAAAACCACCATCAACAGATATAGACTCAGAATGTTTCGTTTTGATCATTCAATCACTTGAAAATTGCTTTGAAGATAATAGTTTGTATGAGATAGCTATTCCATGTTTTCCAAGAATATTTCAATGGTTGAAATGAGAGTTTAGAACAATTGGATTTAAGAATAGTATGCATACTTGCATATATGTAATCCATGTCCGGGAACCATGGTATGCATACCCGTATGCGTACTAGTTGGTTTGAGAAAGTCCGAGAACCTGGTATGCAAACCGGTACGCGTACTGGTGTAAGGTTCAAGTTTGGTAATTTCTGCTGAGTTTGGAAGGTATAAGTACCGGTTCGCGTACTGGTGAAACCCAAACTTGGTCCGGATACTTATATACGCATACCCGTACGCATACCTAAGTGGATGATGTTCTAAAATCGGTTTGTTCATGAACTAATACATTTATTTATATTATATAAGGAATGCAATCTTTTGATAATAGTGGCTATAATGTTCATGACTTTATTCGAGTGAATCAAAATCGATTTTGCTTCAATCGTGTCTTGTATACTTCTATGAGAATATAAACAATTGAACAACTCTAGAACTAGTTTCATTTGAACTAGTTATGGTTAAGATGAATAAGGTTGATATGAAAGTGTTCATATGGCTAACTTCGGTTAACTATTATTGAGCCAACAAGGTGTAAAAATTTAGGTACGGTTACTCATATCTCAATGAAATCACTTTTCATTTGTGTGTAACAAGCTAAGTTCGATCTAACGGTTGAAATATATTATCTTGAGTCTAATCAGGTTTCTATCTAACGGTGAATATTTAATGCTTTGTTACCAAGGTAACATTGATTGCAAACCCTGATTTGAAGACTATATAAAGGAGAACTTTAGCAACTGGGAAACTAATCCCCACACCTCATGTGTGATACTATTTGCGACTAGAGTCGATTCTCCTTTAACCTTGGGTTTTTCAGGAAACCCTATAGGTTAACGACATAAATACTATATTGGGATTGTAAATCCATACCCAACTATTTTTCTCTGTAGTTGCGTAATCTGATCTTACTGTTTCTATCGTGATTGAGTACTATTTTCTCTAAGATTTTCTCGAGATTTAATCTCCGATAGGCGAGATAAAAAGTAGTCACAAACATATTCGTCTCATCGTTTGTGGTTCCACAATATCTTGTTTCGCTACCATATGATTAAGATTATTGTGAGGTGATTGATATTTCTAGTCTGTTCTTCGGAAATATAAGTTCGATATATCAACTGGTTCATGTTCACCTTGATTTATCAAAAGACGGAACAAAACTCATAGGTTTATCTGTGGGAGACAAAGTTATGTATACAATAGACTTTTCTGTGTGAGACAAATTTGTTCATCAAGTCTTCAACTTTGGGTTGTAGGAACTCTTAGTTGTGGGTGAGATCAACTAAGGGAATCAAGTACGTAGAGTCCTGCTGGTATTCAGAGACGTAAGGAGCGCAAATGTACCTTGATCAGTGTGAGATTGATTAGGGCTCAACTACATTCCAGTCTAAAGTTAACTTGGAGTAGGATAGTGTCTGTAGCGGCTTAACATAGTGTGGTGTTCAAATATGGACTAGGTCCCGGGGTTTTATGCATTTGCAGTTTTCTCGTTAACAAATTTTTTTGTGTCTGTGTTATTTCTTTTCCGCATTATATTTTGTTATATAATAGAAATATCACAGGTTGTGCGTAGTTCAATCAATAAGAGAATTAAACCTTTGGTTGTTGATTATATTGATATACAAATTACTAAGCGAAATATTAGGTGTGGTTGTTAGGCCCCCTCATTTTCACATACCCACAAAAACAGACCATAAAACCATTAGAGAGCATAATGGTGTACAACTATGTACAATTTTTCAAAAGTGCAACATCCATGCCCGCAAAAAAGTCATATATATCATAGAGATAACACAAATTATACAACTATGTACATACCTACGGAAAGTTAACAAATCATATATATATGAAAAAGCGGGTCGGGGGTCTAACAACCATACCCAATATTTCGTTAGGCAAGCTGTATGGACTAACTCCAATATAATTCCAAGAGAATCAACTAGACAGTTAGTCTCAATCAAGCAAAATCAAACAGATGGAATCCGTGAGCCTGATTTTTCGGAAAAACAACTTGAACGGTACCAAAGACCAATGTTCAAGTCTCAATCAATTTCAATCAACTACCAAAGGTTGGATTTACCAATTGATCGAACTACGCACAACCTGTGATATTTCAATTATATAAAAAAATATATTGCGGAAAAGAAATAACACATACACCAGAAGTTTTTGTTAATGAGGAAACCGTAAATGCAGAAAAACCCTTGGACCTAGTTCAGATTTGAACAACACATTGCATTAAGCCGCTACAGACTCTAGCCTACTACAAGTTAACTTTGTACTAAAATATAGTTGATCCCTATCTAATGTCACACTGATTAAGGTACAGTCGCGTTCCTTACGCCTCTGAATCTCAGTAGGACTCTCCACACTTGATTCTCTTAGCTGATCTCACCCACAACTAAGAGTTGCTACGACCCAAAGACGAAGACTTGATAAACAAATCTGTCTCCCACAGAAAAGTCTATGCTGATAGATAAATATGTCTCTCATATAGATACCTATAAAGTGTTTATTTTGGATTTTGATAAATCAGGGTGAATAGAAACCAATTGATTATCCGGTCTTATATTCCTGAATAGCATCCCAGAAATATCAATCACCTAACAATAACTTAACTATATGTTAGTAGAACAAATTATTCTGGAATCAGAAATAATGAGACGAAGAGCTTTGTGATTACTTTTTATATCTTACCTATCGGAGATAAATCCCGAGCAAATCTTAGAGAAGATAGTACTCAATACGATATAACAAGTAAGATCAGAACACACAACTATAGAGAAAATAGTTGGGTCTAGCTTCAAAATCCCAATGAAGTCTTTATGTCGTTAACCTATAATGGTTTTAGGAAAAACCTAGGTTAAAGGAGAATCGACTCTAGTCGCAACTAGTATCACAGAAGGTGTGGGGATTAGGTTTCCCAGTTGTTAGAGTTCTCCCTTATGTAGTCTTCAAATCAGGGTTTGATAACTTTGAAACAAAGCAATCAATATTCACTGTTGGGTGAAAACCTGACTTAAGATTCAAACTAAGTTTGATTAAAACCAAAGAAATATCTCTCTATCGTCAGATGGTCTTAGCTTATTACACACAAATGCAATATACTTTCATTTAGATATGGGTAACCGTACGTAAACGTGTATATTGAGTTGGCTCAATAACGGCTAATAAAAGTTAGCCATATGAACACTTTTGTATTAACCATCTTCATCTTAACACTTATAGATCAAATGATAATCAAATGAATATAATTATATTACTAATAGATTTGTTCAATTGTTTAAATTCTCATAGAAGTATACAAGACATAATTGAAGCAAAATCAGATTGATTCAAAATAAGCATTTCATGATCATTTTATCCAAGGTTTCTAAATATTGCATTCCTTAATTTATAAATGTATTTGTTCATTAGTATGAAATCATACTTAACCGATTTTAGAACTTAACCACATAAGTTTGCAAACGGGAACGCAAACTTAAGTTATGGACTTGATCTTTTCCGACAGTTCGCAAACGAGAACGCATACTGTCGTTCGGGACCGAATTTAGGTTAAACAGTTTGCAAACAGGCACGCAAACTTAGTTCCCAGATTTTGATAGTTAAAACCGTTTGCATACGAGTATGCATACCTGGTTACCGGAACTGAATCATTCTTACAACAATGTGCATACTGGTATGCATACTGTGCTATATCCAGAAAATGATTAATTGTTTTAAACTCTCATTTCAATCATTAAAACATTCTTAGAAGATGACAATAGCTGTCTCACACAAACTATTAGCTTATAAGTAATTTTCAAGTGATCAAATGATCAATACGAAACATTCTGAGTCGACATTAAATGACTGTCTCACACAAATCATGTAAGATGTTTGAAGGAAATTTTCACATGTGAAAAAGTGGTGGTACAACAACCTCACCCAATATTTTGTTAAGCAATATGTGTGGACTAACTCCAATATAATTCCAAGAGAATCAACTGTACAATCATACTTAATCAAGGAAAATATATCCAAGAGTTATATCTCTATTTCTCAAAGTAATCAGCAAATCAAATAGATGGAATCCGTGAGCCTGATTATTAGGAGACGCAACTTGAACGGTACCAAAGACCAATGTTCAAGTCTCAATCAATTTCAATCAACAACCAAAGGTTGGATTTACCAATTGATTGAAATACGCACAACCTGTGATATTTCAATTATATAAACAAATATAATGCGAAAAAGAAATAACACAGACACCATAAGTTTTTTTAACGAGGAACCCGCAAATGCAGAAAAGTCCCGGGACCTAGTCCATATTTGAACACCATACTGCATTAAGCCGCTACAAACTCTAGCCTACTACAAGTTAATTTCAGACTGGAATATAGTTGTGCCCTAACCATTCTCACACTGATTAAGGTACATTCATGTTCCTTACGCCTCTGAATCCCAGCAGGACTCTGCATACTTGATATGCTTAGCTGATCTCACCCACAACTAAGAGTTGCTACGACCCAAAGTCGAAGACTTGATAAACATATATTTCTCCCACAGAAAAGTTTATTATGATAGATAAATATGTCTCCCATAAAAATACCTAAGAAGTTTCTATTATTTCCTTTAATAAATCAAGGTGAACAGGAACCAATTGATAATCTAGTCTTATATTCCCGAAGAACAGCCTAGAAATATCAATAGCCTCACAATAACTAAACTATATGGTAGTAAAGTTATTATGGAATCACAAATAATGAGACGAAGAGTTTTATGATTACTTTTTATATCTTACCTATCGAAGATAAATCTGGATCAAATCTTAGAGAAGATAATACACAATATGATAGAACACGTAAGATCAGAACACACAACTACATAAAAAATAGTTGGGTCTGGCTTCAGAATGCCAATGAAGTGTTTAAGTCGTTAATCTATAATGGTTTTAGGAAAAACCTAGCTAGGTTAAATGAGAATAGACTCTATCCGTAACTAGTATCACACAGAAGATGTGGGGATTAAGTTTCCCAGTTGCTAGAGTTATCCCTTAAATAGTCTTAAAATCAGGGTTTGATAACTTTGAAACAAAGCAATCAATATTCACCGTTAGATGAAAACCTGATTTAAGATTCAATCTAAGTTTGCTTAAAACCAAAGCAATATCTCTCCACCATTAGAAGGTCTTAGCTTGTTACACACAAATGAAATATACCTTCATTTAGATACGGGTAACCATACCAGAACGTGTATATTGAGTTGGCTCAATAACAGTTAACCGAAGTTAGTCATATGAACTTTTTTGTATTAACCATTTTCGATGGGGAAAAACGATTTGATGGTTTTTAAGGAATTGAGGATACGACCGTACGGAGGAGACTCCTTGAACCGAGCGAAATGTTCAACCTCACACAGATACATTGCAAAAAGGGAGTGCTTTGACTTCGAGAGATCAATCTGTAGTACTCCGGCCTAAACCAAAACAATGGCCGTTCCAGAGTAAATTCGGTCACAAGAGAGGATGGGTCGATCTGTAGGAGGGAAGCTGAGAAATGTGTCAAATCAATGGTAATCAAAGATTGTAGGTGTGTTGTGAATTCTGAATATGATAAGTTCTGAATGATTGAAATTGCTCAGTTGAGAGTAATTGCTCAATTGATGAGTTGTTGATATCGTGTTGTCTGTGAGACGTGAGATCATTATTGTATTTCTCGTTGTCGTTGTTTTTCTTGTTCCTCTCGTTCGTATTTCAATCATGATTCAGAGTCTTATTTATATTGATGGAATTGTAGACACTATGATCCCATGAAGTGTGACAGTTTATGGAATCAAAGAGTGGGGGAAGTGGAAATCGTGTTTGAAACCAGTTGCTCATCGTGCAGAGACTTGGTTGATTTTCCATCCACTACTTTGTTAATTCCTTCAACTGATTGCACGACTTGCTCACATTCCATCGTGTGTTTGAACACACGTGCCGTAGACCACCGGACCAAAACCCTAGTTGATATCCCCCCAAGTGACACGATTGACATCTCGTGGTTAGTTTAGTCAGTTGTTGACTTCATGATTTCATGGGACGATGAGTCCATGTATTTACTGAGTTGAACATGATTTTGTAAAATGTTCTGAAACTCGTGAACTGAACTGAACGTGGGAATGATTCTCACGTTGATAGTTGAGGCGAGCAAGTATTGCTCTGATTTGTTGAATATTGAGAGTTGAATCAATATTCCTTGATTTGAGCAAGTATTGCTCATCTGATGAATTATTAGTAGCGTGACCAAAATAAAATATTAATTAAAATAATGGTAGTTGAACCGAGTATAATTAATCATAATACTGATCATGAGATCGTCATAAAATTATTAGTGTTTGAATCTGGAATTATGGTCCTTGGACTCAGAAACCCTAATTTGATCAATTAATGGTTTATTTGAAAATTAACCATGGAATGAAGGAGGGACGGCTTCATGGGACCGTGGGTCGACCATGAAGTTCCCATATGCTCATGCGAGCAAATTCCAAGGCCTCTTCAAGAGTTAGTGATTTTTTGATGAAAGAATGATCAAATGTTGGTTTAATCATTTATTCGAAAAATGCTCGTCAGAGCCTTAGGTAATAAAACCTAATTAATTATGAAGAGGTAAGGTACCAATCAAGGGGGCATGAAACCATCCCTAGGTGGTCACGGGATCGAATGACGATTACTCCGTCAAATTCTGAAATTATTCGAAGAGTTTGGGACCCAATACTTGCAATTGCGCAAATTAGGTCAAATCATGAAAATACATGGGACAGGATCTTTGCAAGCCAAAAATCGAACCCTGGTCGGTCAAGGTAACATGCTTTCAACGTTGAGATGTCCGTGTCTCAGTCCTGAGAATTTTGATATTTTCTGGTGCGCGTTTGAGCGACCATTTGAGAAAATATGACAAAATTAAGGTTTTGCTGAAACTAGGAAAACTTCATGACATGAAGGAAAATAATTATGAAATAAAGGAATGATTAAGCATGCAACCTCCGAGGCCAAGGAATGGACGACCGTCCAGTGACCACGGTCTCGTGGTGCTTTTTCGTTATTTTTTACGAATTTATGAAAATATCATGAAATTAAGGAATTTGTTGAAATTAAGGAGTTTTCCTTGAAGTGGAGGAGTTTCCATTGGATCAAGGAAGAAAATAATATTAAAATAATAAAAAAGGGACGTCTAGGGACCGCCGGGGTCCCATGAGTTTTCCTAATTTTTATGTATTTTATATATTTTTCCATGATTTGAAGGAGTTTTCCTAATTTTAGAGAAATATCATGAAATCAAGGAGTTTCACGGGATGAAGGAAATTTTAATAATAAAATACTTTGAGGGCATTTTTCATGTTTCCCTAATTTTATATTATTTTTCATGTATTTTTTGAAAAATACCATGAGATGATGGAATTTTCATGAAACTAGGGAAATAATAATAAAATAATGAGGAATCACATGGCATGGGGCCGGGGTCAAGGCATGGTCGGTTGGCTAATGATCACGGCCCCACAATGTTTACCCTAATTTTATATTATTTCCTCTATGTGAAGGAAGTACCACGGAATTGAGGAGTTTCCTCAAAACGAAGGATATTTGTTCAAATGAAAGGATTTTCATCAGATCAAGGAAAATAATAAAAATATAATAAAATATAAAATGGCGTGGGATTGGCCATGGCACGGTCGTCCAGTCAGTGGGCCCATGCTCCCAGTTCCTTGGTCAATATTTTGATTATTTAGTATTTTTTTCATATTTTGCATAGGTTCATTGTTTCGTCGTATTTTGAAATACTCGTTCGTGCGGTGATTGTTAATGCATCATCGTTGAATACACTTGCACCTTTTGAGACAAGGCTTACTCAGAGGTAGCTCCGATGCACGTGCGTTGAATATTTATTAGTAACCCATGAATTTCTGCTGGGAAGAACTATGGTTTGCAGTAATGAAATATCTGCGAAAATATTTGAATATTTTCGGAAATTCTGTGGATGAATCCAAGAATTTAGGAATAATTAACTTATGGCTCTATATTAGCAGAGCAAGCTGTCTAGAAGAATTAATTATTTCGATATGAGCTTGCTAGAGCTTCATATCCTTTAAATAGTCAGGGTAAACTCGTTGTTTGTATCCTGAAGACATTATCGCTCTATACTAGCAGAGAAAGCTGTCTAGGAGCCGTCCATCTTGTGATACTATATAGAAATAATTACTGAAGTGTTCAATATTCATGAGATATGCTGTTGTCTCGCCGAGAGACTACATATCTACATGTACTCTGATAGAAGGTATTCTCAGTCAGAGGATTCGATGAGAGACCTGTGTCTCAATACTCACGTCTGATCGCTGGATCAGTGGTTCGTATAATTATGGGTTTATGATTTTAGCCTTTGTCGAAAATCCACTATCTACAACGATGTTCATCTTAACACTTCTAGATCAAATATGATGATCAATCAATTATGAAAGATAATCAAATGAATCTAATTGTGTTACTCATATAGTTGTTCAATTTGTATATATCTCATTAGGCCGACCGAGCGAAGCGAAGGAGAACCTTTATATGGATACTTTTTTGTAAATTGTAAGTGATCAATTGACACAAAAAGATTGGATTTAGTGTAACCAAACTTTTAGTGGTCGTTTTTCACTAGACAAAAGTGTCCCTCCCTTTTAGTCCAATTACTATAACTTCTTATGTATCCTATTTTTTAGGGGTATAATCTAAAAATCAAACTTTAATATAACATATCTAAAAATCCGTGCCTTGGAATTTTACTAATTTTATCTCGTTGGAAAGGTTGTAAAAAAAATCTACGCAATGAGTACAAACAACAATACCGAATTTAGAGTTTTTACGAAAAAATAGGAGGTATTTATCATTTTAGGCACAATTTTAGAAAATTAAATGTATATATCTACTATGCAAACCACCACAAATAATATATAATACTTGATGTAGCCATATTTTGGTTTATGCATTAACTAATTTTCCGTTGCAACTAATAAAATGACGTTTATTCAGTCGGCCCTCCCACCGTGGCAACGGTTGTACTAGTAGAAGTATACAAGAAACAATTGAAGCAAAATCAGATTGATTCATGAACTTTAAGCCACGGTTTGCAAAGATTGCATTCCTTAATTCATAAATGTATTTCTTCATGAGTATGAAAACATACTTAACCGATTTTAGAAATTTAACCACTAAGTTTGGAAACGGGTACGCAAACTATAGTTCCGGACTTTGGTCTTGTCCAGCAGTTTGCAAACCGGAATGCATATTGTTATCCTAGACCTAACTCAGGTAGAACCATTTGCATACTGGTTATAATATAAAAGTCTAACAACAAGATCATCTTTTGACTTATTATGTAGTTTCTAACAAATAAATTGTTTTCAACTAAAATCTTCAAGAATAATGATGAACGTAGCTAAAGCAAAAAGCTTCCAACACATATTTCGAGAAATATATAAGCGAGTTAAACTCGGCTCGAAATATCAAATGTGTATAAAAAGTCTATATAGCTATACGACCTAGTCTCAATATGAGATAGAATAAAATAGACTTCTAAGTGATAGATAAGTTTTAGTCTCCACATACCTTTTGTTGATGAAGTTCCTCCAAGCTCTCCTCAGTAGATCTTCGTCTTCAATTAATGAAAGTCGTGAAGTCTAAAGCTCAACTACACATTCTATCCTAATCTGAGACATAGCTATAAGTATACTAGAAATCAAGACTTATAGTTTTGATCACCTAAACTTGACAAAAAAAATTGAGATAGCAACTCTTGCGATTTCGACCGAGCAGTTCTCTAACATAAACCTGTTGCGCTGCAAAACTAGATTTAGGATAATGTTGAATTTCACAATTAACCAATACAATAAAATAAGTTACTAATTCTTGTCAGCTGAGTACTGGATTTTATTATACCAGTACAGTTAATGGATTTTATTATACCAGTACAGTTAATGGCTCTTTTAGGTGATTATTACGATAATAGTTTTTGTGGTGAGATGTGATGGGAAATCGACTAATAATTAACTTATTTTTGATTCTCCACATCTTTAACTAATTCAGCAAGATAAAAAAAGAAAATTCGACAACGAATTCAGTGTAGAATAAGTATAACCTAACACAAACCCAAACGATTGAGCAAAAGGAACTCAGTTTGACGAGTTCTTTTTTCTAAATTAGGTTTAGGAAGTGATATTAAATACTGAAGTTAATTCGATTATTACCTTTAGAATTGAGATCCTTACGCTTAGCATCAAGACGATTTAAATAATGAGATTTCTGTCGAAGTTGAAGTTGAAGATCGAAAATATTTTGAACGTAATATTGTCAACCTTCACCTGGTTTATGCTTAGCATTCATGGTATTCTTTTACACTACTGAATCAATAAATGATGATGCTCATCTATTAGTTTAGATAAGAGGTTAAGAGAAGGTTAAGAGATTTTTTGTTTCGTTTCAATGGAGTTCAGATATTATTCTTCTTTCTCTACATTTCCTCTCTGTAAATCACTTTATCTCCGTCTCTCATGAATCTGAAACATCAAAAGAGTAATTAGGGTAATAAGGAAATGAGGTGTTTTCTAGATTAGCTGAAATTTGAATTAACTCGTTCAAATATGGACTAAATTGTACTCAAGTTTGTGTAAATTTGGATTAGTGAGCACTAGGCCTTAGAGGCTGGGACTAAACTGTCCAAACCCATTACAAAAGGGGTTAGACGGATTAGACGTTAATTTCTACTAAACCTAAACTTCAAACATGTTTTCTTGTCCAACCTAAACTTGCCTCGGAAAGTGGAAAAAAGTAATTCTTAGGCTTGGCTTCTCTTGACTGTGGTTCCCCGCTCATGGCCCCTGCTAACAGAGTTTCTTTTCCATTAGGAGACAATCCTATATGTCCATGATGAAGTCTTTTGGAACAATGAAGCAAGTGACAACAAGTTGTTTGATGTCAGACAATTCCTTCTCGGGAGTCGGGACTCATAAGAGCGCACTTGGCCAAAGCTAGTAATAACTCTCCATGAGTTGTAGGCAAAATGTTCGAGCAATAAATTTCTAATGGTTTGTCACTGTAAGGCAGAAAGAGAATAGCCGAAGAGAAAAATTCTGACAAACACGGGAAATGAATCTCTCTGTTTTTGAATGGCGTTTTAAATTTCCTCTGGGATATACTCTGAAGTCTGAATGGATGATTCATGCACACGAGTTTCAACCTCGGACTACTAGCATTACGTACCAAAGTCTATGCTATTAGTCTATACTCTATATAGCCATCCATTTTGCCAAGTTATGCCGATTTGTATACGCAAAATTCAAAAGATCTTTTATAAAGGTGGAGCTATTTTGTTAAGTCTAATACGAACAAGAATGCGATTGAGATAAGCAACTGTCGTCCATTGTGATAAGCACAGATGAAGAGCTTTTGCCTTGGTGGGTTCAATTTTTTTCTTTAAGTGGATGTCTAGTGTTCTTCGCTATTATCTAGTGGTGACAATAATACTTTGCATGGGACACAATAGACGACCAAATCGTCAATGGTTTTTAAGATATGGAATGCCTCTTACTTTGTTATTCCGATTTAGTGTCTCTCTCAGACATTCAATAATTGATTGCAATCTTAGTTGTGATTTATCTCAAAAATTCAAGATCGATGACTATCATATGAAATCTAAACCAATCAGTTGGAATTTTTTTAAATTTAATTTAATTGGTTTAGATGCCAAAAATCAGTGCCATCACACACTAAAATGCATCTTGAGCATGCACCTTTGAGCTTTCGGATCCGTTTTCATAAAAACGACTCCAAAATATATGTTCAGTGTGTTGTTATGCTCCCGAGTGCACGGAAAGACTCAAGTGCCAAATATCTCTGCGTAGATTGGACACCGACTGATGTACAAGCCTAGAGGTGTAAAACGTGCCGGCCCGGCACACGAAGTCGCGTGCTTCACGTGCCATGTGTCGTGCTGTGCTGTGCCAACGATTTAAACGTGTTGTGCAGTGCTGTGCTTTACTAGTCAAAAGCTAGGCACAACACAGCCCACGGGCACAACACACGAATAAACGTGACGTGCTAGCACACGTGCTATAAACAATTTGAAATCACTTAATGTATACATTAAGTGAGGACATTATTACAAGAATTTAATTAGACAACATACCATTTGAAATTATGTCAAGTAAAATTAACAAGTTTATTCAATAAAAATTAATAGTCCATCAAATATAAAATTGGATTATTGTCATGTAAATTAATGTTCTAGTTAAATATAGATGACGACATTATAACAACGATATTGAAATATATTTTCCAAATATTTAGATATTATATGTGTTGTTATAAATAAGTCAGTATAAAACGTTAAAAACTAGCCAGAATAGTGACTCTTTTGTGTAATATACAAATACTGTGATGTATTATGCCTTGTTATATGGTGTACTTGTACATATTATGACGTGCTTTCTTAACGTCTTTATGATGTGCTGTGCACGTGCGTGCTTATCCGTGCAGCGTCTTTATCTTTGTGCTATTGTGCCAATTATTCAAACCCAAAGACGTCCCATTTAACTAACGTCTTTTGTCCGTCTTCTTTGGGCTAAGTCACGTCCGGGTGGGAAAGTTTTGTGCTCAAATTTTAGCGTGCTGTGCTCGTGCTGGCACAACCCACTTTACACCTCTATACAAGCCTATCAAAGAAAACGATATATTTCACATTAATTTTGAATTACTCTTAATCAAACACAAATGGTGATGAATGTGCGTTTACTTTAAGTTCCAAAAATCATCCCTATCAAGAGTATCTATATGTCCTCATGAAATGAGAAATGGATGCATATTTTAATTATTGATCATTCCAATCTTCCTACAAAGTGTTGTCATTGTTAATCCGGATGTCAATCCTTATTTGTTAGTTCCCTTTTTCTTTCTATTGTTAGTGAAGTTAGATGTCATGGTTACATTTTGCTGTGGCTTTGGGGGAACATTTCACACTAAAGTAGGCCCAAGAAAGAAAACAAACAAAACAAGCATATATAAAACCAAAACAACACCTTCGAAGAAGATTATCCAACCACAGCACTAATGCATAAACTCCCACTAATTACAACTCCACCACCATATAATATTATGTGTGCAACTTTGATTAATGAGGCTGTACTTCTAAATGTTCCATCATTACCCACCTCAGGTTTTGTAAAAGGAATTTTTTTTTGGCATTCTGTCCTAATCTAGAATATTAGTAACTCAAATTGGGAGGACAAAAACCTAATGGAATTTTTAGAAGAAAAATTAATAATGATTTAGAGAGGGAATATGAGTAAAAGCGTAAAGATCTTACTTTGTGCATGGATTTTGTAGTTTAGCATGTAATTTTTAAGCTACAAATTAGTGTATGATTAGAATATGATTCCTGAGTTGGTTGGTGGTTGTTAAGTAGGAGGATTATTTTGACTTTGCATTTCCCTTATTACTGCTGCTATCGTTTTCTTTATGGTCAGTCTTAATCTTGTATGGTGAAGAGGCTTAGAGCACCATTATCAAGTCATCGAGTAAGTAGTTGCACTAGCACCCATCTCATTCCTAGATGGCTGGATCACTTTTTGGTAAGTCAAAAGGTAAAGACGAGAGAGGTGATAAGCCACTTCGGCTGTTTGGCACCAGTAAGTTGCAGCAGCGAAAGTGACATGAAGCATTCTAGTGTGAATGAGCTATATGGGTCGGTCACATTATGATTCTAGTACAAGCAAGTACTGTTCTCCCCCTCGGTATTTATTAAGTTGTTGAACCGTAACATCTCCAATTTAATGCCGCATGTTGTCAACATTTGATCTACCATTATGGAACTCCTCACTTGACTGAAGGTAATTGCAAAACCAACAAGTTTTATTTAGGCTGATACTGTACCGTCTTGGATGGTTCCCGGCTGTAAAATCACGTGAATCTCGATTCATGCGCAACACTATTGAACCAAATCTTTGATGCGCCTCGGCTCTCAAGTGCGGTACACTTCACCAACCCTACACGAGATTTTGTTGATTGATTTTTGGAAAAGGTTTCTTATTTTCATTCAATATAGGCCATATTGACCCAATGGCGGTACTTTCACTGCTTGCGGTGATTGACACGAATCCATTTTTGCATAATTGTACGGTTGTTAAGTTCAAATCCATGTAATACTTCTCTAGTCTAGCAGTCTGTGGTTTCTTGTTTTTGTGTTTTTTTATTCGGAGTTAAATGTTTAAATTATCAGTGAACTCTTCTTCTTTTCTTTTTCTTTAAATCAATAATCCAGGGACCTAATCCCGAGGTTATCTCATGGCCAAAAGTTGCCGCATCATTATCCAAAATGTATCGTTTTTATACAAAGTGTTGTACTATGTCCAGTAATCTATTGTCATGAATGGGTCCAAGACCTATCGTTTTTAGTAATTTTCCAGTAAATGATGAATGGGAACCTATTAGTAACGAAAATCGAATCCGAATAATATTTCCGAACTAGAACTCCCATAGATAACTCTTTGACCAGAGTTCCGTTGATTGGTCTTTATTTGATTTTGTGTATACTTTATATTTAAATACAATTATTCAGTTAAATTTTTCTGTTGGTAGTTGTTTAACCAGTGTTTTATGTGTTGATTTTTGTTTAAAAGTCTATAAAGACGTTTTATAATACATTTATGCGATTAAATTGTTTACTTCTTGTTAAATAGTCACAATAAAATGTTTTTTCCATCTCATAAATCATATAAAAATAAAATTAGTTTCATAATAAGGTCATAATACTTATTAATTTATCATACATGTAAGCCGAATTTTAAGTGTCGAACTCACATTTATAAGACGAATTCGGAACAACGAACCGTTGACCGTATTTTTGACCGAATCCAACCTATCCGAATCAGTATAATTCCCGTATGTATGCCGTCCCAAACTACTACCCGTATCCCGAATTGCTAACTAGGGTCCAAGAGCATAGCTCAGTGGTATCCCATCAACTCCAGTAAGGAGGAAGTCAGGGGTTCAATCCCCGCCGCCGTAAAGGTTCGTAATAGATTAGTTGTATAGTGGGTTAAGCGGTGTTGGGTCTTGTAGTGGGGCCAATCCAACTGGCTGGATTCGGGTAGTCTGGCTAGTTAGTAACATGAAATTTGCTTAGAGCAATTCCTATGGGAATGAACAAACTCAAAATTTTGTTGAGCCACGTGATGGTCAAACGGGTTTCTCCACTATGGTAAAGCAGGGCAAAATGAACAGATTTGGTTTTCTAGGGCCCACTAGTATTTCTTTATAATATAAAATATTTTTTAGGATAAAGATGAAAAATAAAATAAAATATTTAAGTGAGATAAAATAGGATGGAGTGAGATAATATAGGATGAAGTGAGATAAGATAGGATAAAATGAGATAAAATAAGGTTAAAAAGTAGTAAAATAATCAGGGATTGTACTTGGAGTCAATCCAAGAGTCGCGGGAGTTGATGCAAAAGTCGTTGGCGTTTCTGGCATGGTCGCGCGTTGGTTCTTCCAACTCCAGCGTTCGTACCAAGATCACCCGTTGTTACCACAGACGCCACAATAATGTTCCACTCAATGTTCAAAGCAACAGATTTGATGATTTGAACATCCATTTTTCATGTTTGTTCATGTCATAGTGGGAGCAAAATGAACAAACTCTGAGTTTATTCATACCATAGAAACTGCTCTTAATGATAAAAAATATACCCCTTAAACCAAATATATTAAGCAAATAAAATCTGCCTTGTAATTTGGTAAAACCTGCAATAACCTTGCTAACTTATGCGTTCTTTTATGTTGCCCGTTGGCATTGACAATCTGTTTTTCTTATATCTCTTACCTTCGATTTTGGCTCGACCTGGCTGACCAACCTCCTTTAATACTCGGCCATCACTATTCCGAGCAGACCTCAATGAGATCAAAATATAATAAATGTTGATAGATTCATGGGATGGTTTAGGATATTGGAGTTGAGCTGCTCCATAGTGAGACCACTCCTATAATTCTAAGCTTTTAGGCTTTCCCAAGTCTCATAAGGACCACATCCCACAAGATTTTAGAGCCACACGTATGTAATCTGAACCAAGTCTTATTTTTCTTGATTCCGGTAAGCAGAACTCAAATCAGATCATTAATACGACCGACTCTCTACTCCCACGAGTCCCACCTACCTGCACTAATCTTCTCTCTTGCATGCATTAGGATTGGTTATTATTCCTGACTCATCACAAAACTGTTGATATCTTTCTCTTGAACTGCGGAGCTACTGCCCCCACAGCATTTAAGCAACAAACCCACAGATATCTTACTCTCGTATTAATGTCGCAACCTACCTATGGCTCATGACAAAAACAGGCAAAGACCCACAATTGTTTTTGAATATTCCCGCCCCTAAAATAGAAGCCACACAGTTTTCTAACCCTGCGACATCTCATTTTTGATATCACAGCAAAAACATCAATTCTAAGGAAAATAAATTCTGGTAAAAGAAAAAGCTACCTAACAGGCTAACTCAAATACAAAATGGGTTCTTCTGTGAAGTTGTAATACTCTGTTTCGTGCCAGCAATAACTGCTATTCATTCCTCCCACTTCATCATCATCACTTCCATTACACTACATAACTTCAGTTACACATCCCTCTCGTCTCTCTACTACAACATCTCTCTATCTTTCTTTTTCTTAGTGGGTTTTATTTTTGTTAAGTTTCTATCAGAGTTAAGGTAGTTCGAAGAAATTTACAAGTATCTTAATTGAAGGGATCTTAATAGAGAAATTGTCAAGGTTTGCACAATTGTACTCTTGATTTTGGAGTTTGGATTCTGGTTTTGGTTTTAATTTGGTGATGTAAAATGAAAAGTGAAGAGGAATCTAGTATGTCTCAACTTCATCATCAAAGTTCTAGTACTAGCACTACTACTGCATCAACTGCTGTTCTAGCAACAAACCAGAAGGTACTTACTTGTTTTTCTGAACATGAATTTCATCACAAAAGTCTTAATTTTTGGAAAAAATCTTTAATTTAAGAAAAAAGGCAATTTTTTTGGTTTTTTGTTCAGGGTTCATAGTATGAAGAAAGTTTTTGTATTTGGGTTTTCATGAAATTTTGATTATATCTCTATTGATTTCGCAGGATGATAATTCGAGTGGGATAACATAAGAAGGCCCATCTGCTCCACACTGGAGACGCCCAAATCTCTTCCTAGAGATACCGGAAAGGACAATAGATGAACCGCCTGAGGAATTTGTGAGAATCAACATGCCTCCAACCCCAATTTCTACTCCGACAAGAGCTAGATTACCTCCTCCATCACCCATCCTTTCCTCAAGAAGAAATAATAATTCTTCCCCTTACCCTTCATCTAGAGGTAAATCTATGAAGAATTTCTTACCAAAGGTAAGCTTCAAGCATAAGGATTCAACTTTGGATACCGAGAAAGCTTCTATGCTAGCTATAGGAACTCCGGTGGCAGGTCCACAGGAGAAAACTTCAATCATCAGGTCAGTGTCTCTAACTAAGTTGTTTACACCGAGGATAAAGAGGACATCTTCGCTACCTGTTACGCCGATTGCACACTCGAACCCGAATTCTGTGCGTGGAGTGAGCGTTGCGGACACGCCAAATTCGACTGTGAGTAACAGTGGTTTTATGTTCTGTGTAGACCTTAAGCATGATCAAGTGGTCAATGA
Source organism: Papaver bracteatum (assembly GCA_023529315.1). Lineage (NCBI taxonomy): Eukaryota > Viridiplantae > Streptophyta > Magnoliopsida > Ranunculales > Papaveraceae > Papaver > Papaver bracteatum. Next base: position 50,752 of record JAJJWX010001030.1, read on the forward strand.
GTTGTAATGCATTTTGATACTTTTTTCATTATTTGTTGCAGAAAAATGTTTTCCAGCATCACATGGCTCGTTCTCTTTCAGTGCCAGACAAAGCAAGAACCATAAGGAGAATGGATTCTCTAGGTGGTGTCTTTCGTGTGATTCCCACGACGCCGCGAGTGACAGAAAGCAGTTGTACCACGTCAAACATGCCACCGACACCACACACAGGTATCCTTCTATTAATCGATCCCCTTATAGGGGCCTATATAAGACATTTCTTTGAAAAATCTTCTCAAGTACTGTAAAACATGTGCCTTGAATACAACTTCTAGATGGTCTAATTTCTAGAAAGTCTAAAGTATTCTAGATGGTCTAATTTCTTAGTATTCAAAAAGGGAAGGAAGATTAATTCTCTTGCTAGTATTCAAAAAGGGTTAGCCCATTTTGTTTTTTGTGCAAGGGAAGGTGGGCATCAGGAGATATAAATACTTTATCCACTCTTGTTTTTTGCAAGAGAAAAAGCAACTAAGAGAGAGTAAAAGGCAGAGAGGTTTTGTTCTTGAGAGAGAGTTAGTTATCATACTCTTGTAATCTTGTTTGAATCATAGTGAAACCGTTACCGTCGTCTTCCAAAGTGGATGTAGATCATCTTGATCGAACCACTATAAATCCGTGTGTTGTGTGTGCTTGTTTGAAATTTGATTTTCATTTCTATTTCAATTCTCTTTTGATTGTGCTTGGAAGAGCCGTTGGTCATAACAAATTGGTATCAGAGCTCCGGGTAAAATCGATCTACGATGGCGGCAAAGTATGAGATTGAGAAATTTGATGGAAGGAATGATTTCAATTTATGGAGGCTAAAGATGAGGGATGTTTTGGTGCAACAAGGTTTGGTGAAAACTTTGAAGGGGAAAACGGCTCTAGCAGAAACATTGAAGGATGAAGAAAAGGATGATCATTTGGAGAAAGCACATGGATTAATTCTATTGTGTTTGAGCAACGAGGTCTTGAGAGAAGTGGCGGCGGAAACAACACCGGACGGGCTATGGAACAAGTTGGAGAAAAGGTATATGACTAAATCCGTAACTAATCGTTTATATCTTAAGAAGAAATTACATACTCTTAAAATGCATGAAGGAATGTCTATTATAAATCATATTGATGATTATAATAAAATTCTCTTGGATTTGGCAAATATTGAGGTCAAAATTGAAGATGAAGACTAAGCTTTGGGTTTGCTTTGTTCCTTACCACCATCTTATGAAAATTTTGTTGATACCGTAATGTATGGAAAAACTACAATTTCCATGGAAGACGTTAAAGCGGCTTTGAACTCTAAGGAGTTAAAGAAGACGGGTATCGGCGGTAAAGATAATTCGGGAGATGGGTTGTTTGTTAGAGGAAGAGGAAACCAAAAGGGCGGATTTGATAAGAGTAGATCAAAGTCAAGGTCTAAATCAAAATCCGGTAAATTATATTGCTTTCATTGTAAGGAAAAGGGGCATTTCAAGAAGGATTGTCCAAAATTGAAGACTGTCGAGAAGAATACAAACCAAGGCACCGTAACAAATGTTGAAGCAGAAAGTGATGATGGAGCGGTTCTCACAGTTCATACCGAAAGCTCGGAGAACGGGTGGATTCTTGATTCGGGGTGTACTTTTCACATGTGTCCTCATAAAGAGTGGTTTACTACTTATCAAGATAGAGAAGGTGGTAAAGTTCTTATGGGAAACAATGTCACTTGTAAAGTGGTGGGTGTAGGTACAATTCAAATTAAGATGTATGACGGTATGGTGAGGACTTTAACTAAAGTTAGGCATGTTCCGGACCTGAGAAGAAATCTTATTTCTTTGGGTATGCTTGATTCAAATGGCTGCAAGTATCAAGGTTAAGGTGGAGTTATTCGTGTCTCAAGAGGAAGTTTTACAATTATGAAGGGCGAGAGAATTAATGGTCTTTATACGCTGCAAGGTACTACTGTGACGGGTGATGCAGCTATATGTTCTTCAAGTTCTGATGATGATACTACCAAGTTGTGGCATATGCGGCTAGGGCATATGAGCGAGAGGGGGTTGGCTGTTTTGAGCAAGCAGGGATTGCTTTGTGGTCATAAAACAGGCAAGCTTGATTTCTGTGAACATTGTGTCTTTGGAAAGCAGTGTAGAGTCAAGTTTAGTACATCTATTCATAACACCAAAGGTATTCTGGATTATATTCATTCTAATCTTTGGGGTCCTTCTCGGGTTGATTCACATGGTGGTGGTAGATATATGTTGACGTTCATTGATGATTTCTCAAGGAAAGTATGGGTATTCATACTTAAACACAAAGATGAAACTTTTGTCAAGTTCAAGCAATGGAAGAGTATGGTTGAGAAGCAAACCGGAAGACAAATCAAGTGCTAGAGGACAGACAATGGTTTGGAATTTTGTGGGGGTGAGTTCAACGAGTTCTGCAAGGAGCAAGGGATTGTGAGACACCGCACATTCAGAAAAACACCACAGCAAAATGGTGTTGCAGAAAGGATGAACCGAACCATAATGGATAAGGCACGGTGCATGCTCTCCAATGCCGGGTTACCGAAGCATTTTTGGGCAGAAGCAGCAAACACATCAGCTTATTTAGTGAAAAGATCTCCATCGACTGCCATTGAGTGCAAGACTCCAAATGAAGTTTGGACAGGTTCACATGCTAACTATGAAGACTTGAAGATATTCGGATGTCCAGCCTATGCTCATGTGAATGAGGGGAAGCTAGAGCCTAGAGGAAAGAAGTGTATATTTCTTGGGTATGTAAAGGGTGTGAAATGATACAGGTTATGGTGTCCAGCAGAAAGATCAAACAAGTTTCTTATCAGCAGAGATGTGAAGTTTGATGAGCAATCGATGTTGAAGCCAAAGAATGAAGAACTAGATGGAAAAGCTGAAGAGGGTGTTAGTGATAAGGTGGAGCTTGGTGACAAGGTGGAACTTGAGGTGCAAGTTCAAGGAAGCAATAAGACTATTGTTTCTGATGATGATGATGATCAAGATATTGTGCAAGAACCTGCCCAGGAAGAAGAAGCACAAGGTCATCAGTACAATCTTGCAAGAGACAGAGAGAGGAGGCAAGTTAAAGCACCTCAGAGATACAGCCATGCTGATTTGGTTGCATATGCATTTGCAGTGGGTGAGAACATAGATAGGGATGATCCAAAAACATATGAAGAAGCAATCGGTGGTGAAGAATCAGCAGAATGGGGAGCATCTGCAATTGAATAAATTGAGTCTCTTGACAAGAATGGCACTTGGGAGATAGTTGCAAGACCAAAAGGGCAGAAGATTGTTGGAAGAAAATGGATCTTCAAGAAGAAACAAGGTACTTCAGATGGTGAAGGAATAAGGTACAAGGTAAGGCTTGTGGCAAAGGGGTTTACGCAAAGAGAAGGAATTGACTACAATGAGGTATTCTCTCCTGTTGTTAAACATAGTTCTATTAGAACATTGCTTGCTATAGTTTCCTTGAAATATCTAGAGTTAGAACAACTAGATGTTAAGACAACTTTCCTTCATGGTGATTTGGAAGAGCGTATTTATATGCAACAACCAAAGGGGTATGAAGTTCCTGGAAAAGAAGATCATGTATGTTTCTTGAAGAAATCTTTATATGGTTTGAAGCAATCTCAAGGCAAGTGGTATAAATGTTTTGATACGTTTATGGTGGCAAATGGCTATGACAGGAGTAAGTATGATAGTTGTGTATATCACAGGAAACTCCAAAATGGTTCATTTGTGTATTTACTCTTGTATGTTGATGATATGTTGATTGCTTGCAAAGACATGTCAGAGATACTGAAAAAGTCAAGGCTTGATTGAGTAGTAAGTTTGAGATGAAGGATTTGGATGCAGCAAAGAAGATATTGGGCATGGAGATTCATAGAAACCGAGATGAAGGCAAGTTGCATTTGTCCCAGAAGGCTTACATCGAGAAGGTGTTGGAGCGGTTTGGTATGAAAGATGCAAAACCAGTAAGTACTCCTTTGGAAGCTCATTTTAAACTTTCTAGAAAGCAATCACCTCAAACTACATATGAGGCAGAGTATATGTCTCGAGTTCCATATGCAAGCGCAGTTGGTAGCATCATGTATGCTATGGTTTGTACAAGGACGGATATCGCACAAGCTGTGAGTGTGGTAAGTAGATACATGGGAAGTCCCGGGAAGGCTCATTGGCAAGCTGTAAATTGTATTTTGAAGTATCTAAGGGGAAGTACAAATGTTGGTTTAGTGTTTGATAAACACTATGGTGATTCAACGAATGTTGTGGGTTATGTTGATTCTGATTATGCAGGTGATCTTGATAGAAGAAGGTCATTGACAGGTTATACTTTTACATTGTGTGGTAGTACTATCAGTTGGAGATCGGTTTTGCAAAGCACAGTTGCATTGTCTACAACTGAGGCAGAGTACATGGCAGCCGCGGAAGCAGTTAAGGAAGGTATATGGTTGATGGGTTTGGTTGGTGATTTGGGTTTCAAGCAAGAGAATGCAACTTTGTTCTGTGACAGTCAAAGTGCCATTCACTTGACCAAGAACCGGATGTATCATGAGAGAACGAAGCACATCGATGTCAGGTATCATTTTATCAAGGATGCAGTTGAGGAAGGTAGGATAGCGATGCTAAAGGTTCCTACAGCGGATAACCCTGCAGACATGTTGACAAAGCCGGTTCCAAGTATCAATTTCAAGCATTGCTTGGACTTGGTTGGTGTCAACAGGTGTTGAGAGACCTTGAGGGGCTGAGCGAAGACGATGATGATGAATGGTTATGGTATTCAAGTCAAGGTGGAGATTTGTAAAACATGTGCCTTGAATACAACTTCTAGATGGTCTAATTTCTAGAAAGTCTAAAGTATTCTAGATGGTCTAATTTCTTAGTATTCAAAAAGGGAAGGAAGACTAATTCTCTTGCTAGTATTCAAAAAGTGTTAGCCCATTTTGTTTTTTGTGCAAGGGAAGGTGGGCATCAGGAGATATAAATACTTGATCCACTCTTGTTTTTTGCAAGAGAAACATAAGCAACTAAGAGAGAGTAAAAGGCAGAGAGGTCTTGTTCTTGAGAGAGAGTTAGTTATCATACTCTTGTAATCTTGTTTGAATCATAGTGAAACCGTTATCGTCGTCTTCCAAAGTGGATGTAGATCATCTTGATCGAACCACTATAAATCCTTGTGTTGTGTGTGCTTGTTTGAAATTTGATTTTCATTTCTATTTCAATTCTCTATTGATTGTGCTTGGAAGAGCCGTTGGTCATAACAAGTACCTATAAATTTTTAGACGCTTGAGCAAATTTGGTACACTGAGTACTCAACATTCAACAGTAGGTGTCAGGTTCATCAAGGTAATTTACTGCAGGGATTGGTTTCTCTAAACGTGTGATATACCTGAAGGAAGTCAAGGGCTTCTTTTAACCTGCAAAGCTTGGCACATATTCCCCATGTAAACCATTGAGGCTCTGAGTAGCACTTAGCATTACTAAGGTTCTCAACAACTACCTGAGAAGCAGCCTTGAGAATAACACACACCATGAGTCAGGGCCATATGAAACCCGGAAAAACTCCATGTAGGTCATGACAAGTAATTTAGAGATGAAAGTGTACTTATATGTATTTAAGGGATTCACTGATTCTTGTTAGCTGATTTACTTGAATATTGGGATCTTATTTATTCATCCTCAACATTGTCTTTTCTTCTCCTATTTTGTCCTCGATCTACTGTATTTTCCATTACCAACTTATGTCTTATCTTAGTCGGCTCAATTCCTAAAAGTGCCATTCTTGGAAATAGGTTTCCAAAAGTGCCACCCTAACCCCAAACCTACCAAAAATGCCATTATATGACATTTATGCCCCTAATTGTAGAGGACCCTTAATTGTTTAATATTATTTCCAATTTTCAAAACTTAAAATAAGTATTTTTCTATGTTTTTTTTCAGTGCAAGGGTCCTGATGAAAGGGTCAAGACTATAAACTGGACCCCATCATTATTTAAAAAATCTTATTATATGAATTAAAAAATTTAGTAATCACTTTTTTTTAATGGTATTTAAGTTTTTAGGGTCCTCCATATTGGGTCTGGACCTTCCAAAGGACCTTTTTGGACCCACTCTAGTCTTCTTATTGAAATAAAAATATGATAATTTTTTGGACCCCACTCTAGATAATTTAAAATAAGATAATTTTTATTAATAATTTTTGTTAAGGTCCAGAAGAAGGTCTAGACCCTTTCCTAGTCCATTACCTGACCCTGGATTTGTAATAAAATAATATTTATTTGAATGGAATTAAATAATATTTAAAGGTCAGGACCTCCCCTGGTAATGCCATCTAGGTGCCATGTAGGTGACAAGTAGGATGAATGAAGTAGGGAGCTTATCTGCATAGGTCAGGACCTGTATATTCAAAGTCAGGACCTTTTATACCAGGTCAAGATATTTTATACCAGGTCAGGACCTTACGCTGTCAGGGTCCTAAAGCTTCACCTTCCTTACATCCAGTTAGAGGGGGACATGTGTTTTATTTAAATAATTCTTTTAAGTATAATATTATAAAAGATTTTTGTTATTGGTCAATATAAGTGGTCCTTTTCTATTGGTCAACTTGGTCGACGAGGGCTTTGTATTGGTTGATTTGTGCGGCTTCTTCTTCCTCGTCTTTCTTCTTCTTCCTGCTCTTTCACCAAAAATGAATTCTTCTTCTTCTTTTTTTCTTCTTCTTCTTTCACCATCTTATACAGAAACATTTCTATTGTTTCCTGCTCTTTCACCAACTTCAGTTCTTATTATTCTTTTTTTCTTCTTCTTCTTTCACGGATTAATTCATGGCAGCTGCTACCCCATGAAAGCTAGGGTTTTATATTTTACTAAGCATCCAACTGAGATAAAGAAGGAAGGATCTATACAGTGTCCAATATGTGAGTTTAACTTTAGCTCTTTCAAATTCGATATTAAAGTTTGGTTAATTTCAATTTCAAACTCAAAGTTAGGGTTTTTAAATATGTACTACATTGGGGATTTAAATTCATGTTTATTTATATAGTTTACAGTGAAATAAGGTATGGGTTATCTTTAATTTTGTGGTTTGGTTGGTTAATTTATGTAGGGTTCATGATACAGGATGATCTTAATTTTGGCCTCTGTTTAGCAATTGCTGTTTTGTTTAGGTTTCAAAACAAATTTTCCCACTGAGAAAACTTCTTACATATATAAGGAGGTTGCAACATAATCATATGATGGCATTAATGTCCAGTATTTTATCACCACCTTCTTAGTTATATGTATTGTTGCTTAAAGACATTTTCGGTCATAAATATTCAACTTGGGTACTAAAATGAACTACAAGAGAAGCTTTGGATTGTAAATATCAAATCTGATTTGGTGGTCAGATAAAGACTATGCTTGGGTAGAGTGTACACACAGATTAATCTAAATTTGCTTGTTCTCAATTGTCTAACAATCACCATTGGAAATTTAGCAGGGGTTATAAGAAATGGTAGTAGCTAGTATATGAAAAGAATCTTTATCGCTATGTATATCGTAGATGTGATGTTCGATACGAGTTGTCATAATTTTTTGAATGATTTCAATGTTCAATTAGGAATTGATTGGTAATTCACTTTTTGCTTAAGAAGTTTATATGTATATAACTGATAGTGTGTTTTGTGAAATGCAGTTGCTTTTAGAACCCTAAATTGCCGTTGCCATAATGATAAGCAAAGCTGTTCTCATCCACTACAATGGTGAATGGGTGCATAAAGAAGGTAGTGATGACTACAAAGGTATGACATATCTTGCGGGGGTACCTGATAAGTACACTTTTGAGGATGTGAAGAAGAGTGCAATGGATGTTTTAGGTTTCATGCACAAACCTTGTTTTGATGTGTATGGCCTCATAGATGTCCCGGGAACCGCATTTAAGCAAAGGATTAAGATTGTTAGTGAAGAAATGTTGATTTTTTATGTTGGCCAGACATGTGGAGTCCCAAGCTTTTACACAATCAAATATGGAGAAGAAGTAAAAGTAGATATTCCTCCCGTAACTCCCAAAACAACTACTGGATATGACAGCGGATCCAAGATGCTTCCCCACACTCCCTTGACCCCTCTCAACAATCTCTCGTCGAGTTCCAGTGAGGATTATCATTCCAAGAATGAAACCGCCAAGGGAGATGGTGGTGTTAAAGGTACGTTTATTTGTCCCTCTTATTATTGTACTTTTGTATTATGTTTGTCCCGACCAAATAGTCACACTAATGTTGAATTTTTTATTTTTTTTCAGCGAGTACTAGTGGTCCAAAGGCTAGGAGATGTCTTGAACCAGTAATGACTCCATCATCCAAGAAACTCCGCTGTCTTCATGATGCGCCAACAACTCCAGCGCCGGTTCTGGATATTCCTAAACCCCCAAAGGATATGAAGTACAATGATCTACGTGTGGGTAACACTTTCAAAAGCAAGGGGGAGCTAAAACTTATACTTGCAATAGCCAAAGTAGAAAGAAATTTTGAGTACATAGCTTTTAAATCTGATATCCAGAGGTTTATTGCCAAATGCAAAGACAAGACGTGCAAGTGGCGTCTGCGAGCAGTTCCCTTAGATTCTTGTGGGTGGTGGAAACTCACAGTTGCAAACGATGTGCATACTTGTGAAAGCAACAAAAGGACTGACCCTGAATTAAGAACCAAAGCGGCCGCTCCTGGAATTGCAGAGCTTTTCAAGCTCAAATTCAAAGAACTAGATGTGGCCTTTACGCCCAAACAACTGGTTAAGGACATAAAAAGGGATTATGGAGTGGTTATCAATTACCGGCAGGGATACAGCGCTTGCAAGCGTGGTATTGAGCTGATCAAAGGTAGCCCCGATGAATCGTACCAACACCTCGTTGGTTATAGTCACATGCTTGGTGCTCGTAACAAGGGTACTGTTACTGAGATAGTAACTGATTCGGATGATTCTTTTCTATATTATTTCTTTGCGTTGGGAGTATGTATTGAAGGATTTAAAAACTGTTTCAGACCCGCATTTGTGGTTGATGGTACACACCTTACAGGGCCACGCCAAGGAGTTCTACTGTCAGCCGTTGGAATGGATCCCGACGAGTCGATCTATCCTATTGCTTTTGCTGTTGTTGATTCCGAGAACAATGAATCTTGGGAATGGTTTATGATAAAGTTAGCCGGAATACTTGGCGATAAGTATGCTATGAATGAAGATGTTGTTGTGGCAACAGACAGGCACCCATCGATCGGTAGAGCCATAAGGTTGGCATTTCCTTGTGCTAATCAAGTATACTGCATCCACCATCTTTCAGGTATTTAACAAGACTTTATATACTATTAACACACGAGTTTTGTGTTTAAATAGATTTGATATTAGTTATCTGAATGGATTCAACGTTAACCTTGATTTGTATTTAGTGTTACTTGTCAGACTGTAGCTCTTTATATGTACGTATCTAGACAGAGTTAGGAAGATAGTTGGTCCCTTGTATCATTAGATACGTAATTCAGATCAATGAAAATAGCATCATTTTGCATATAATGTACTAGGTACGGCATTCAGGTCCATGACAGTAGTACCATATAGGATATACGCACACAATAGTGGTCACATATATATGTACAGTCCAAACAAGTTTTGTTGTCCACCAAGCAGTATGATGTTATGTTCAGATACATTTCAGATATATATATATATATATATATATATATATATATATATATATATATATATATATATCCATGCATCATGTTGTACTTATAGGTCAGTCCTGTAATGTGCCCTTGCAGAAAATATCAAACAGACCTACCACAGCGCCGCGGCTTCGGTGGCTTTTATAAGAGCTGCAAAAGCGTTTAGCAATGATGAGTATGAACTTGCTATGAGAGACCTAGGTTTAGCGAGCCCCGCTGCTTTAAAATCTGTAGTGGAACTTGGACCGGAAATGTGGGCCAGGGTGAAGGCTAGAACAGGTCGTTTTACTCTCATGACTACAAACGCCTGTGAAACTTTCAATTCAAGAATAGCTGATGTTAAAGGTCTTCCAATCTGCCATTTAGTCGATTACATTCGCAGGTTCCTTATGGAATGGTTCTGCCAACGTAGACAACTAGCTCGTGATCGGCAAGATCCTTTGAGTGGACATGCACGAGATATAATCAAAGAACGGTGGGATGTGGCAAAAAGGTTTGTGGCTTGCCATGTTGAAGGGGACGAATATGAAGTAGACGAGGGTGACTATGTAGAGCAGCATACCGTCTATCTTGACCGAAGGTCTTGCACGTGCAAAGTGTTTGACTATCAGCATCTTCCTTGTCCCCACGTACTTGCAGTGTGTGAGACATATAAGATAAAAGAAGAAGGCCTTTGTGGGGAGTATTATAAAACATCTGTTTGGAGATCTATGTATGAACCTATAATCTATGGTGTGCTGAGCCCAGAAACTTGGGATGTCCCAGCAGAGGTGGCAGAGCGGGTGGTGCTGCCTCCAAAAACTACACCGGAAGTTGGTCGTCGGAGCATCAAGAGGAAAAGGTCTGCCATCGAAAAACCTAGAAAGAAAAGAGCTTGTTCAAGGTGTCACCAGACAAGGGCATTATGCTAACAGCAAGCGTTGTCCCAAGGCTTAGAATTGGAGTCGTTTTGGTTCTTGACATTGCTTACCTTTTTATGTTTGTTTGAAATAGTTTAGGCGGCACCTACGATATTTTGGTTTTAGTCATGTTTTCATCCTCGGGGTAAATTAGTTTTTCCCAGTCTTGATACTAAAATTTAAATTTCGGAAAGGTCTTTGTAATTGAATTTGGGAATTACCCTTTGAAAAGGAATTCCTTAGTTTTCTAATGTTTATTAATTCTAAGTTCCGTAGCACTGGCATGTTTCATGTGAACTGATTACGAGAATCAAAAATCATTTACTTCGATAGAGGTTGATGCAAAATGACAGGCACTCAATAGTCTTGTTTGAGACACCATGTTGTTTTAGTAATTGCTAGCTAGGTTATGCACTCATGTAAACGTGCTAATTTTCATTTACTTTTCTTATTGAAACAACGAAAATTATATAGCCATAACTAGGACAACCTAGAAGAACGTAACATTTCCATCATACCTAATAAAAAGCACTTTAAAATATTAAATAAACTAGTCAGAGTCAGACATTAGCTTAAACCATTTTTCATCACTTTTCTTTTCAAGTGCTGCGTTCTTGTGCCTTCGGATATCGTCCCTCATTGCACCATTCATTAACTCAACAAGGGCAAGATCTTGAAACAAACATTGTCCAAAATTATCCTCCTTGATCCAAACGCCGCTGCCATGATAAGGAATGACACATGATACCGGGGTCGAGATCCCTAACCTGTTGCATTCTTCACGTAATCGGCGATCCTCCCTTACTAACTCAAACCACTCCTTACAGAATTGGCTGCCATTTGTTATTGTGTAGAAATTAGTCACTACACGCTGGCCAATAGGTTTTTTCTGGTCGATAGGTTTTTTCGGGTCTTCATTCCTCCCATATATGGTAGTATAAATGGGGTTCTGATTTGTTGTTCGGGCAGTTGAAAATAATGAGCTTACGCTAGACTGATGAGAGGACCCTGCCATTGTTAAACTAATATACCAAATAACTATGATTTTCTTTAGGCTAGAGCTGATTAAGCACAAACGAAAATGAATGTTGTCTATTTATACTTATGTTGGCAGACATATAGAACTTAATGCCACCCAAATATAGTTGGGCACCTCTATTGTTAACCTGTCATGTGTAACTGAAAAAAAGAAGTCCATTTTCATGTTTCCCAATTAGTCTTATTTTCCTTGCAGCTGCTTTTGACTAATTGCAAAAAGTTTTTTTTTTTGCAAAAATCAAAAAAATCAAACTTAGATATGAGTGAGGCAGGAAGACTCATTTCTCAGTTTACCACTCCCACCTGCTTGGGCTTCCGAGTCCCAAGATTTTTTTTTTCATGTTTTCCAAGTAGTCTTCTGTTGGCAAAAGAGATGCTTTACTGGAAAGGAAGGGAAAAAAACAAATTTAAAGCTCTCCAATGTAGAGTTGGGAAGTAGGTAGGTCCGTAGGTGAGTCATTTATCACAACAAAGAAGAACAAAATTATATAAAAATAAAAAAAATCAAACTTAGATATGAGTGAGGCAGGAAGACTGATTTCTCAGTTTACCACTCCCACCTGCTTGGGCTCCCAGTAAAGCTTGTCCCATTATTTCTAGACAATGTACCGTAAAAAGATTCAGTAAAGGACAAACCATTTACTCTCTTACTAATAAAGTGTGTGCAGAGAAAGATCTAAACCTCAGGGGTAAACTACCTCCTCTGACTAATAAATGAAGGAGAGCCCAAGCAGGTGGGAGTGTTTGAGTTGGGAAGTAAATACATATTCAAATTTCAAAGCAAGAAAAAAAAATCAAGCTAAGATATGAGTGAGGAAGGAAGATTCTTTCTCAGTTAACCATTCTATATATATATAAAATGACATTCCACATTTGGGACTCTATGAGACTAAGATTAAGACTTTCAGAGGAAGGCGCAAACATAGTCATTGATCAGAAGTCCAAAACATGTAAATGTGCGTTTTTACCATCTGATCAGGATCACACATTTAGTGGTTTCAAACAACTCAAATTCCTCACAGAGAACACATAATTGGGTTGACGGGACTTTAAGTGGCAGAACTGTGCCCAAATATCCTACTTTTATGTATAATAATACACCATTACTATACTATACAATACATACTTCCACCTTTTCAATTAACAATTTATAAAGAACAGAGGCAAAGAGAAATTTGTAAAGAACACAGACAAAGAAATTGAAGTTAGAATCCTCAGAATTGCAGAACATGTCACCAAGGCTTGCAGAACATGTCACCAAGGCTTGAACTCCATTCACTCCAGAAAGATGGCGTTCTTTATATCCTCATTGGCTTATTTCTAAAACTGGTCTTCACAAAAACATGAAATGGTTTTCTCCAGTCTACCGAGGAGATAATTTTTGCCAAAATCTTACCACCACCAATAATTATACAACAAATGACTAAACAATCAAGATAGACTAGAAACATACCCATTAAAATGAGAGAGATATCATTATGCACAATGAATACAAGTATGAGATTACCATAACTTGAAATACTGATATATGCAGTTGTTGTTCATACTCACAGAACATGAAATTACTTCAAATCCTGATCTATGATGCTGTTGCTGAGTTTGTTCATACTCACATAGCAAAATGATAAATCCAATCATCTAATCTGGTACTTTACATTCACAACCTTCAAATTAAAGTCCTTCATGGTGTTCTCAACTTCAGTTGGGCATGTTTCCAAGTTCCAACATGTTCTCTTTGCACCTTCAGATTCAATTTCTTTCTTTAGTTTCTCAACCTGCAAAAACAACCACACCAAAAAAAAAAAATATCACATCAACACCAATACACAACTTCCATATCAAATTAAAGTTCAAGACATTCAATTTAAGTAACTAACCTAAGAGAACCCTAACTCTACCTGATGAAAATAACCTGTAAAAGAGGAAAAAGAAAAATTTAATCAGAACCCTAACTGTAACTGATGAAGACCAGAGATATAATTAAGCTATTACATCTACTAGAAAACAACTAGTAAAACAATAATTGTTAAACCCCCATGAATAAAATCGACCAGTAAGAAATCAAGAAAGAAAAGAATAGAAAAATGAAATTTTAAATAAAAACCCTAACCATACCTGCTGATTTTGTAAAATCAAACGTAACTGCTGCAAAATTGAGAGATGTTGAAGGTTAATAATCATAATGAGGTTTTGTCATGGAGCTTAAATGGTTGGTAATGGAGGAGTTCAAATGGAGGAGGATATATTTTGGATGGTCTGATTCTCATTTGCAAATGAACCGATGAAGAGAGAGGAGAAGCTGAGAAAGTGATAACTAGGGTTATGGTTTGCTTATATTGGTGGCAATGGTCGTAATTACTGTGAATCTTCAGGGTAAATTCGCTATATTTATTGTTTCTCCCTAAATCGATGGCCAATAACCATCTATTGTGTCTCATACGGATTAAGAATCCAATGGCTCACATAAACCTATTTTTACCATACGGATCATGCAGTTTGTGTTTCTTTGTGTTTCTTTGCTAAACTCAATTCGTGTTTTCGGGGTATTAACAACCTTCATTACGACCTGAGTCTCTCACTCGGATGAACTGAAGATGGATTATATGAGTTTTTATCATCTCGGGTTGGTATATTACTAAAGTTAGACCCCGAGGTTCTTATTTCGATGAACTGAATATGAGATATATTGGATTTGAAATATCGGGTTCAGTATATTACAAGAGTTAGACCCCAAGGTTCTCATTTCGATGAATCTGGAATATGAGATATATTGGATTTCGACATATCGGGTTCGTATATTAATAGAGTTAGACCCCGAGTTTCTTATTTCGATGAACTGAATATGAGATATATCGATTTTTATCATCTCGGGTCAGTATATTACTAGAGTTAGACCCGAGGTTCTTATTTCGATGAACTGAATATGAGATATATCGATTTTTATCATCTTGGGTTCGTATATTACTAGGGTTAGACCCCGAGGTTCTCATTTCGATGAACTGAATATGAGATATATTGGATTTCGACATATCGGGTTCGTATATTACTAGTGTTTGACCCCGAGGTTCTTATTTCGATGGAATGAATATGAGATATATTGGATTTCCACATATCGGGTTCGTATATTAATAGAGTTAGACCCCGAGGTTCTCATTTCGATGAACTGAATATGAGATATGTTGGATTTCGACATATCGGGTTCGTATATTACTAGAGTTAGACCCCGAGGCTCTTATTTCGATGAACTGAATATGAGATATATTTGATTTCGAAATATCGGGTTCGTATATTACTAGAGTTAGACCCCGAGGCTCTTATTTCGATGAACTGAATATGAGATATATTTGATTTCGAAATATCGGGTTCGTATATTACAAGAGTTAGACCCCAAGGTTCTCATTTCGATGAAATGAATATGAGATATATTGGATTTCCACATATTGGGTTCTTATTTTACTAGAGTTTGACCCACATAGGTTCTTATTTCGATGAACTGAATATGAGATATATTGGATTTCGACATATCGGGTTCGTATATTACTAGTGTTTGACCCCGAGGTTCTTATTTCGATGGAATGAATATGAGATATATTGGATTTCCACATATCGGGTTCGTATATTAATAGAGTTAAACCCCGAGGTTCTCATTTCGATGAACTGAATATGAGATATGTTGGATTTCGACATATCGGGTTCGTATATTACTAGAGTTAGACCCCGAGGCTCTTATTTCGATGAACTGAATATGAGATATGTTGGATTTCGACATATCGGGTTCGTATATTACTAGAGTTAGACCCATGAGAGGCTCTTATTTCGATGAACTGAATATGAGATATATTTGATTTCGAAATATCGGGTTCGTATATTACAAGAGTTAGACCCCAAGGTTCTCATTTCGATGAAATGAATATGAGATATATTGGATTTCCACATATTGGGTTCTTATTTTACTAGAGTTTGACCCCGAGGTTCTTATTTCGATGAACTGAATATGAGATATATTGGATTTCGACATATCGGGTTCGTATATTACTAGAGTTAGACCCCGAGTTTCTTATTTCGATGAACTGAATATGAGATATATTGGATTTCCACATATCGGGTTCATATATTAATAGAGTTAGACCCCGAGGTTCTCATTTCGATGAACTGAATATGAGATATGTTGGATTTCGACATATCGGGTTCGTATATTACTAGAGTTAGACCCCGAGGTTCTTATTTCGATGAACTGAATATGAGATATATTTGATTTCGAAATATCGGGTTCGTATATTACAAGAGTTAGACCCCAAGGTTCTCATTTCGATGAAATGAATATGAGATATATTGGATTTCCACATATTGGGTTCTTATTTTACTAGAGTTTGACCCCGAGGTTCTTATTTCGATGAACTGAATATGAGATATATTGGATTTCGACATATCGGGTTCGTATATTACTATAGTTAGACCCCGAGTTTCTTATTTCGATGAACTGAATATGAGATATATTGGATTTCCACATATCGGGTTCATATATTAATAGAGTTAGACCCCGAGGTTCTCATTTCGATGAACTGAATATGAGATATATTAGATTTTGATATATCGGGTTCGTATATTACTAGAGTTAGACCCCGAGGTTATTTTTTTGATGAAATGAATATGAGATATATTGGATTTTTATCATCTCGGGTTCGTATATTTTTACTACCTATGTATTCTATTTTGTTTTTAAACTTTAGTGGATTTTTTATCTTTCAAAGAACATGGAGTAGATAAAATATCTAAGTATCAATTTTTAGAAGCAGAGACGTTTTAAAGCAGATACAAACCGCTATACATACATAACTGAAGGATCATAACATGATCTACAAAATATGAACAAATATACCCAGGGTATAATAGTCCATCTGCCTAGGAATTACTATTCAACTATACACATCCAAAAATCAGGGATCAGAAGATTACATGTTACTATTCACCACCTGTGCCATTCACCTCTAAGAATTGTTTCTTGAATAGTTGCACCGCAAGTTCACATCGATAACGAGTAGCGAAATCAGGTTGTACTTGACAAACAGGAATCTTCCAAACCATATGCTCGATAAACTTGAATGCAAACACCCCACAAGAGTGGCTGCATAAATTGTATATGGATTAATTCTCCAAATATAAGGTTAAAAATTCAAGGTTAAAAATAGATTTCAAGTAAGACTCACGTATCATTTTGCTTGGGGGTTTTTACGTCATATCTACACCACCAAGTACCGCGGTTGTATGCTTTCTCCAAATAATCACGAATTTGACCGACTTCCGGGTGAATTTTGCTTGAGCGATTATTACGATTCGGTCTAAGAGAATCATAAATTATAATTGTCTTCTCCTTTACTTGAATAGAGACTGCGACCCAGTGAATCTTGTTAATACAAACTACACCATATACGACATCAACATTATCCCAAGAGGGTAAATGCTCACTAGGTGGTGAACCACGGCGTCCTGCTAACCCTAATCTAAATCTGTCAACTTGGGCAAAATCACCATTCGCAAGAAGTTCTTTGTTTCACAAGCAAGGCAGTTCAGTCATAATGTATTCATGCAATAATATAAAGAATTAGAAAATATCCAATCTATTCTGCACAAAAACTTACCGCTAAGTGAGATTCAAAGTATGACCAGGTACCAGTCGATTTGTTAGAAGGATACGACTTGTGCAAAAGCACCAATGCACTGTCAATAATCTGCAGGCAGACCAATAAACATCTAACTTCTCACAACCCAAATAATATCTGCATTATTAGATTTAAACGTCAATACCAAATGATGCAATCTGACTCACATTGCCGCTTAACCAACCAGTTGAACGTAGTAGTAGTTTATACTCAGAGCAAGACAACAATGATGTACCATCACCATCATAGTTTTCGCCATGTTCCTTGATACTGTGGTAGATTACGATCCATTACAAGGAAACACCATGATTGTTAGTTTTCACATATACAACAAGACAGAGAAACCAAAGGCAAAGGGTATACTAGGGAGGAGGCTAACCCGAGGTTTATGAATCTGTTCACATCATCTATATCCTGCTTCGTTATTCGCTGATCCAAGATGTCTTCTCCAAAATAATTCATGAATCTGTTCACTTTGCTTGTCGGAACCTTTTTTGTGTTCTTTTTGCCCACTAGCCCTGTAGGAGTATACGGGTACAACAGGGAAGGTGCAGGGTTTATTTTCCTTCTAGCCCTTCCCTGGCCTTTTGTAACATCATCAGAAAGAATGATAATGGGTGCAACAGTGTCAGTGCAGGGTTTAATTTTGTTACGCTTTATTTTTTTCCCCGTTGAGCTGTTACAAATGTTGTCTGCCTACATATCCGACACAGTCAAAAAGTCATACCACGATAGTTTTCTGAATAAAGTACAAAAGATATACGTGCTAATTTAGCCACAACACTAGAGATGCAACAAATACTTACAATAGGTCGGCTTACATCAACTTCCTTATTTGGATGATTGTACGGATATGGTGGAGGTAACTCAATACTGTTGGATCCATTGCCAGGAGTCATATCTGCTTCGCATTGCCGCACCATCAAAATCTCCTTCTTCGTTATGTCCTCCGGTGGAGTCCCCGCACCATCAAAATCTCCTTCTTCGTTATGTCGTCCGGTGGAGTCCCCTGTTCAAACAACATGAATATCAGTTCAATATAACTTCAATATCAGAATAGATGTGACATTCTCTATCTATCTTAATACAATGAATTTCCAAATAACTCACCGTTTTTGTCTTTGACAATGCATTGTACGTCTGGGTTCCACCAATCTTATCCTTTATTGATTTGATCTCGGCAGTTAAACACTCTATATGATTCAACATTGTTTTATGGCTATTACTTACCTGGACGCTTAACTCCTCCAACTGACCCTTCACTGCACTTTTAAACATCTCCATTTCACCAATCACTGTGATTTTCAAATCCTCTGTATGACCAATCATTGCATTTTTCACAAAAGACTCGAAAGAAGCAATAATTGAAGTTGATGTCCTAGAACAAAGACCATCAGGTTGGGAGCTAGGAGGTGCCACACGTTCTTCTTCCTCACCCTTCTCAAACATATCTTCTTCCTCCACCCCATTTTCATTCCCTAACAGATCTTCTTCCTCCACCCCATTTTCATTCCCTAACAGATCTTCTTCGTCCTCTTCATCATCCATGTTGCTCTCCTCTGGAACCTGTTCATCCACAAAAACATTTTTAGACACATTTTCTTCCTCACCCTTCTCAAACAGATCTTCGTTCTCCACCACATTTTCATTCTTTAACGAAGCTTCTTCTTCGTCATCTACCAAGGGACCTTCACATAACCCCAACATTACCAAACGCTTAGCATCTTCTTTATGCCACATAATGTCATCACATACTTCATCCTGTAATTTTATAAAGACACTCGACCAAATTAACAATACAGCAAACAAAAAAATAAAGTAACTAAGGTAGTTATTACTTCATACCTTTGACTCCTTCAAAACCGTAAGTAGAGGCACATGGTGTATAACTAAATCTCATGTAACACTATGCATATGCGGGCGCCAATTTGCAAAAATAGTCTTGCTTCCAAACTTACTAAGCACTTTCGGCAACACTTCCAGGACCCCAAACCTTGGGGAAAAAGGAAAACCTTTAAAAAAACAATCGCAAAAAAATAGACAACTAGAAAATATCAATCCAACTGATTCTTACCATCAGGACATGGGACATTCCTTGACATTTGTAAGTCACCTCACTGCCAACGGGCTTCTCATGCTTAATCTGATAAGCTAAGGCAGAATTGCTTTTATTAATAGTTCTGCTAAACGCTATCTCAGCCCAAGGATAAGAGTTGAAGTCGACAAGGTTATCCACCAGGTACCAATTGATCGAGACTCAACTACTTTGTCATCTCCCTTTCAGTACATACCTGTGGACAACATATAGTAACGACAATTTCACCTTGTCATCAGATTCAGTGGGACTTTGACAATTTCACATTCAGCATTAGTGTTGTCCTCCTTTTTGCTACATTTCTTCGATTTTTGTTTGTCGTCATCGTCGTCCACTTTGCCAAAAAGAAATAATTTCAAACATTTTCCAGTTACTGGTTTCTTTTCATCGGGAAATGCTTCATCTTAAGGCAGGGCTTCGTGGCGGAAGAGAAAATTTATGGTCGACTTCTTAAAACTAAGACTGAAATCAATGCGAACTCTTTCTTTCCGAAGGAGAGTTCCTTTCCACAAACCATTATGCGAATTTCTTCACGGTTACCCTTATCACCTTCATCACCAGTGGAGATCGACTAGCTAATATGAAATGAAACAAGGCACTAGACCAGGTTTGCATGGGCAGGTGCGATAAAGGGCCAATTGCGGTTGACAAAAATATCTCTTGCTCAACGGAGACAAGAAAGTTACGCACCCACTTCAAAACCTTCGGGCTTGAGTATGTTGATACATGACACGTATGAGCCCGGTACCTGGCAGGGTGAACAAACACCCTACAATATAGAAAAAAATAGTTACACCAATAACAACATACAATTTCTTAGAATTAATATTTGATAGCGGCAAGCACGAACATTAAAAAAAGATAAATAGTTGTACATTCCAACTAATCCAATAACCACCTGTATTCGAGTCGTAAAAGTGATTCAAGGAAGGACCGGTCTAGTTTCCGTTTACAAGTGGCTTATACCAAATACACCTGGAAAGAACAATGAAGCAACATGGAAAAAATAGGATTCACATAGAGGCACCTAACTTTCTCTTATATATAAATAACTAAACTATTGATATTTTTCAAATTTAACTTCTTAAAATAGTGCGCAGATAGGCAGTAGCTTGGGTTCTAGGCTATTAATGCATACATTTCAGCATTTGACAGGGAATGCTCAACGGTGGCACAAGTAGGCTCAAAACTATATCTAAAAGTAAGTATGACATCTATACGAGCTTTACTGATTATTATACTCAGGAAATATCTTACGTGAATCTCCATCAATAAAAAATAAGAATAAGTGACCAGACACAGCACATAAAATGAATGGTTAGCCTTAACAGGCTAAATGTCACCTATTTACCTTTCAACACCATCTGTAGATACCACTCTTTTGTCCTCAACTGTGGCATCCAACACTGTTTCATCCGCATGAACAGCAGATTTCAATTTTCGAGAACACTTCTTCTTCTTCTTCGCTCCCGAACCCATAACTTGGAACCTACAAAAATAATGTAGTCGAGATTAGTAATAACATAGTAGTAATTCATATTCTTTAGTTATTACTCAAAGTACACTCCGGACACAAATTTATAGTGATTAAGAAAAACTAAGTTCCTATCTACCTAAAACAAAGTGATCATCATCACATTATTATGACATTATAAAAAATTTGCAAGTGAGGCACTAATTATGTAATGAATAGGCTGTGATTAGCTGCAGCAGCAAGGACTCTAAAATGCAAGCTAAAAGCAGAGACAACAGATGAAGACCACTTGGCGTAGCTTTACAAACAAAAACATTTCCCACACACCAGCTATACAGTAGCTAAGTCATATTAACACATCAAAACAAAAGATTGACAGCCCATCATCAACGACGTTGATATTTATCACCGACAGGACAAACATAAAGCTATGTGACTTTTTTTTTATCAGAAAAAGCTATGTGACAGGACAAACATTCGCGCAGCGACAACTACATAAAAAATGTAGATCAGAACATCAGTAACATCTTCAATATTTACAATTACAACAGTGGCTAACTAGTTACGACATACACATTAATGTAGACATAAATTCTGCGCAAAGGCCGTTGAGTCAGCCGTCAATCCAATAGATAATGGTACCGCTTTGTGGCATTGTATCCCAAATTAACTGGATGGATCTGTATTTTTTTTTTTACTAAATTTAATTCCAATACATAAATTACAACAATTATTCACAATTCAAAACAGAAACACCTTGAATACACATTAGGCCACCATAATTGCCCTTCCCTGGAAAGATAACATTTTAACACACTAAATCTCCATGTATGAGTAGGTACTACACAGCCACAACACAAACTAAGGATGACGAGTTAAATTAACCATTGGTGTTCTCTTGTCTTGCCAATTAAAAGCCAAATCAACTCACTGTCAGACTGTTTTGTGTACTCCATTTTAGCTAGTTGTGACTCAAAAATACTACTCTTTTGAAAAGAAAAACACAATAATTCTAGTTCTACGACATTCTTGCTCCGAAACGACAATAATTACCATTAATATTATCATGAAAAAATGGTACAAGCTTGAAAGTAGTGGGAGAACATAAGTCGCATATAAGGATGAAAGTAGTGACTGGTTGATACTAGAGGATGTACCAGATTTACTTGCAAGGGAAATATGACGAGGCTAATGGTAGGAACTGACAAGAGTAGGCCGTCTTGTTATAGGAGGGTGGTGGTGAGATGCTCTGTTTAGCAAGATGGCTACTCGCTAGCATATGTATCTATGCTTCTTTCAAACACTTCATAATATGTGTTCACATCATTGCAGGAAAAGCAATTACAGCACCAATGAAAATTGCAGTTTGCAGTGGTTAAATATATATTCATACAACATGTTACAACCATCCACAAATTCATGATTTAGAGTTAATGTTGAATCTAAAACAATGAAGCTTTTGGTAGCCATGACAAAGCAGAGGAAAACAAGGAAGAGTACTAATTATGTAATGAATGACAAGAGTTTTACCTACACTTAAACTTAGGTAGACCACACCAATGCTCTGAACTAGAATTCAAGAAACAACTCCAACTATCTCTGAGCACAGGATCCACAAGTAATTCAGATGTTTAGTATCCGATAAACCATTCCTGAAAAAGACATAACACAAATCACATAAGGGGGATCTTGATCACACTACAAATCACATAATAAGTAAATGGGCTTTCTTCATTCCATGCCAATAAATCAGAATGTCTAGGACAAAACACACATAACAAAATTGTTTAAACTTTTTAATTAGATGAAGTAAGCCTATAAAAATCAAATTCTCTCCAACTAACAATTTCCAAAGAATAGCTACTTCAAAAATAAAAATTGCTCTATTATCATTCACCAGGTTAAACCCACTCAAGAAATTATTCCAAGTTTCCTCTTGCAAGTACATGAAATTAAGTAAACTAAATACTGATAAGAAGACCAACAATTTTGAACAATTGAGATCAGTTTTAAAGAAATCCAATCTGTTAGAACCATTAACCATAATGATTAAAAGTTCAACATGCAACAAAAAAAACAATAAATCATTTCTAATAAGCAACATCAGATTCGAATGAGAAGATACAGAACAAGACCCAAACTCAGAATTTGAGAGTACCCCAACATAATACACCCAATTTTAAAACAAACAAACAAAAATTTCTCATTCACAACATGCTACAGTGATGAAAGTATGAACCCTAATTTAACATAAAAAATAAAATAAAATCTATACTCAAAACCCTAAGAAATCGAAATCAAAACTAAAGCAAAAAAACGAATTTCCATAGAATAAATCGCAAAAAATTTCATTTATCTCAGTTCCAAATACTCTAATGATGATGAACATAAAAAAAATGAGATTTTATAACCTAAATCATACCTTTTTTTTTGCTCAGTTACCCTAAATCGTAAATCAAAATGATGAAAATACCTGTTTCATAATCTGAGACGAAATTCAGCTACAAACCGCTGCACGCTCTAAGCTCTAAATTGAATCTGAGACGAAATTCAGCTACCCAATCTATCTAGAAATCATAGCAGTTGCCCTCTCTAAGCTCTAAATTGAATCTGAGCGAAATTAAAACACTGAGAAATCTCTGAAGAATGAGAGAGAAGGAAGTTGGTGGAGAAACTGAAAAAAGAGAAAGAAAAGAAAACTGCAACATTTTACACAAGAGAACTGAAATGAGAGAGGCGGAGATGACGAAGTGATTTTTTTTTTTGACGGAAATAACAAGAGAACGAGATAAATATCTCTGCTGAGGTGGTAGCTGACTCTGAAAGATTTAATTGCTGAGGTGGTAGCTGACTCAACCAATAGGGTCTGGACCTTTTCTAAATAAGGGTAAAAATGTCTATATAACCCCAAAAGGGTGTTATTTGTATATTTCAGTTAAGGGTGGCAGTTTTGGAATCTTGTTTCTGTAGGGGGCCAGTTTTACACATTAAAGTTATCTTAGTATCTTGGTTCAGAGATGAACGATGCTGATGGTGGTGAAGACATTGCCGAGGAAGAGGCTGTATGTAGAATATGTTTTGTCGAACTTGCTGAAGGAGGTGACACCCTCAAGATGGAATGCAGTTGCAAAGGAGAACTTTCCCTGTCCCACCAAGAGTGCGCTATAAAATGGTTTAGTATTAAAGGCAACAAAAAATATGAAATATGTCAGCAAGAGGTTCAGAACCTTCCTGTCACCCTTCTTCGAATCCAAAGTGTTGAGATCCGAAATCCAAACAGAGGTCAACAAAGAGCGGTTCAAAGATACAGGCAAGTGAAAGTATGACATAACGATTATAGCAACTAGGAATTTATTTTTTCTTGAACTCGTCTTTTAGTTTAAAAATTCCTCAATATGTCTGCAATTTATTGCTGGTTTGATCCAAATCTTGATCACATAGCGAACTTAACCATTTACTATAACTCTTATCAGGGTTTGGCAGGATGTTCCTATTCTTGTCATTGTCAGCATGCTGGGTTACTTTTGTTTTCTTGAGCAGCTTTTGGTAAGACTAACATCAGCTTATGGTTCTACAATTGTACTACGTTTTTTAGTATCTTCCCTAGAGCACTTTTTCTTAGCTATTCCTCTTTGGCAGGTTGGTAAAATGGGAACTGGTGCAATTGCTATATCACTTCCATTTGCTTGCATTTTGGGTCTTCTTGCATCAATGACATCATCAACCATGGGTAAATCAGTTTACTGCCCCTTAAAAGTTTAATAGTCTTATCAATGCAGTTTAAATTAAAATTTGCTAACTGTTTGTGGTGTGCAACTGTTGCATCCAGTGGAGAGAAAGTATATCTGGGTCTTCGCATCGGTGCAGTTCGTGATGGTGGTTTTCTTTGCTCATATTCTCCACTCATTGGTAAGTCAGATGTTGTTTTCTTCGTTGATTGAAGAAGTACAGTTAGAATTACGTCTAGTTGCTTAGGTCCCAACTGGATTTATCATTTTGATAGGTGTTACCAAACAAATAGACTTAAACATAAAGCAGTTTCAAAGTCGATTACTTCCACGAAGGCATTTGCTTTTTGCCTATGTGACCAAACCAAGCAAAATCCATTGAATGTATCTATATTTTTAGGCATAACCAGTCCAAACTTTACAAGTAAATGACATTTCCTCAAACCAAAATAACATGTGTTGTTTTCTTTTTCTTTCCTTGAATATGGATTTCACAGCTTCATGTGCAATCTATTTTGTCAATCCTACTTTCCACATTCACGGGGTTTGGCCTTGCCATGAGTGGTAGTTCTATATTTGTGGAATTACTGAGATGGAGAAGAAGGTGGCTTGTTTGGTCAATTAATCGTCGCCAAACCCAACAAGGAACAACATCCGGATCAGATCAACAGCCAGAACAAGAGCAACCAACACAGAGAACTCATTCTAACAAACATAATGAAGCTGGAATTGCAAATACAGTTACTGTTTGATGAAGCTGATGTACAGAAATTGTGTAATACCTATCTCTATCTTACTGTTTAGTCTATCCAGACATTTCATCAATTATTAGGATTTTGATCACCTGAGTGAAATGTTGTATCCAAGATTAGTGACTTCCTAATAATATCTCTCTTTCTATCAAAAAAGTTTGCATTTATATGCAAGTACATGTATCGAACGAATCTTACTTTTCCTACAAAAATTTATAAAATGCATAATGTGATATACCTGCGATGTAGTTAAGAGCTTATCCAATGGCATGTGTATGAGAGAAAAAGTCTTCAATCACGTAGGATACACATCCATTTTTTTCAAAAACTTTCTCTAACCCTAACCTCCTAAATTAATGGATAGATGACATGGCATGGATTTAGCTAGACATCCTAGTCAGATTTTTAAAAATAATTTTAATTTATTTATTTAAAAATGATTTTAATTGCAAATCAATATTTTGTATTAAATGTGCACAGCCATTGAATCAACTATATAAGATCAATGCATCATCATCTTCGAACCTTGTATTTTTTTCTTGTTTAAGATTTTTTTTTTTTTTTAAGATAGGATCAATGTAACAGTATTACCATGTTACCGTTTCTATTATGATCATCATCGATAATTAAATCAAACTTTTTTTTAGGGTTTATGATATAGGAAAGGTGTTAAAAAAACAAATCAAGTCGAGGGCTTGATGCTTTCGGTTAATTTGATTTACTCATCTTCTTGTGCTGGTGGTATACAATGATATTGGTGTTTTAATCATTAGTATTCTGTGTGACATTCCCTACGAATATAGAATCTGGTTCTGGTGGTATACATTGGCATTGGTGTTTTAATCATAGTATTCTCAGTAACATTCACTACGAATAGGAG
Source organism: Papaver bracteatum (assembly GCA_023529315.1). Classification (NCBI taxonomy): domain Eukaryota; kingdom Viridiplantae; phylum Streptophyta; class Magnoliopsida; order Ranunculales; family Papaveraceae; genus Papaver; species Papaver bracteatum. Next base: position 76,987 of record JAJJWX010001030.1, read on the forward strand.
ATCTGTAACAATTGAAACTTTGTTAGTGTTTCTGAAAGAGACCCACTTTAATGGCGATTCTTTAATTTTCAAACTCAGCCTCTCTTTCGTATCAATCTTGATTGATTCTGTTGGAGAGTGTGCTAATCGAACTTCTCCGCTGTCTAAGGACGGATCTTCGATCCTTCCCCTTAGGGCCGGGATTTATTGGTTAGTAGAGATTGATAGATTCGCTTTGGAGTTTAGAGATTAGTGAAGTTAATTCGCTTATCTATGATTACTGGAAGGTCAAAAGAAAGAATTTTGAAAATGAGGAATAGACAAGCATCAAGGGAAAAGGGATAAACAAGACAGCAAACTCAGGGATGTTGAGGAACAAAAGATCCGGAAGGAAGAATCTTTCAACTTGAGAGAAAATCTTTTACGATTGAGGTCGAGTATTTTGGGAATACTAAAACTGTTAAGATAACAGAAAGAGGGAGAAGAGGATATCGTGCTTGGCTAGCATTTCATCCAGAAATAATTGGATGGGTGAAGAATACGTTGGATAACATTCTGAAGGAGAATACAGAGGAAAAGCAATGGAAAGAAATAGTAGGGGAAGATGTTTATTTGGCTCAAATCCAACAAAATAATGAAGGCACATACTTGAGAGTTTCAAGATATCGTAAGGGTGCAGAAGGTAGATCATTCAGTATTTTTTTCCCTTGTGGAGAACAAAAACTATGCTGGTACTCACTATCTGAGGTTCTAGTACACTACATTCCAAAGATAATACCATTGGGGTCTGTTGGGAACTTGCACTCTGAGGGAGAATATCCGATTTTGGATGGTAAGGGGTCGAACAAGGGAGTGATTAAAATATCCAAAAACATTGGATGGGGTATGGTGGCTGCTAAACTAAAGACACGTTTTGGTTGGAAGCGATTTTTGAAGATGGATGAAATAAATAATTTAACTGCAGTCGTGCAATTAGAGTATGCAGAATGGTGCCGAATTTGGAAGGAGTTATTATTAAGGTATATAGGTGGCAAGGAGAAGAAATGGATAACCAAAAATCCGTGAAGGCTAAGGTAGATGAACCTAGAGATAAAATGAATAAGAAGAGGGAAAATGAATTTTCACTATTCCCTGTTGAATCATTGCATACTGCGGAAAAATGGGTGAATATCAGGGGATTACCACTGAAATTGTGGAACACAAAGAATTTTTCTACAATCTGTGATGCACTAGGGGGATTGGTGGAAATAAGTACTGAAACATTGTCAATTAAAACGGTTTCAAAAGCGCATTTCTGTCGTGTATCTGTAGGAGGAGACCTGGACCGAATACCGGCGGTAGTGGTGAAAGAGATTGGAGGAGATCAGATAGTTTTAACGGTACAATGGGATGTGAATTATTCACCTGTAGTAAAATTAGCAGATGATGACTATTCGAAGGAGTTGGAGAAGTTTGATGGCCGAATGCTGGAGTTTGCTAACGACGGAAGCAAAGGACCAATACACTCAACAACTGGGCTAAATGCTAACGACGAGGAAGAAGGAAGCTGGGTATTCGTGCCACGGGGTAGCAGACAAGTAAGTTTAGGACCTAGTATCTCAGGCTTTTCTAATGGCTCAAGATACTCACCCTTACAGCAGGGGGAGGAATCGGATGACGAAGGGACTGAACTAGTTCTTCCTAGTGTGCAACTTAACAGGAATGAGATGGAAGATGAGGTGGTTAAGAATCTATAGGAGGTACAACAGAATCACGAGGTGGAGGAAGATAATGTGATTGAGAAAACAGTGGAATCTCTTGTACAGGTCGCGTGTAGCTACGGGAATATTAGCCAAGCACAGAGAGAAACGTTGAAACGAAACATGACTAACCTGGTGACGAGCTATAGACAACGTTTTCATACTCAAGACGAAGCGGTAGCTCACGGTAACATTGGTGTCAGGGACGCAATGGAGGAGGATATAGCATCGGAAAATGAACGGGAGGCGACCTCATTGAACGGTGGAGAAGACGGAGACAACACCGTGGAAGATATCAGGGTAGCAAGGGAAGAAGTTATCTTAAATGGATTTTAAGATATTATGCTTGAACATAAGAGGCATGAATGATTTTGACAAGCAAATCTCAGTTAAAAATATCATTGGTTCACAGAGAACTACAATCTGTTTATTACAAGAAACTAAATTGCAGAATATTACTGATAGCTTTGTAAGTCAACTGTGGTATGATGAAAACTTTAGTTGGAACTATATTCCATCGGTTGGAAGTAGCGGTGGATTATTGTGTATATGGGATGGGAGTAGATTTGAGAAGCTGGATGAAAGAATTGGGTACAATAATATTACTAATATTTTCTCTACTAGGATAAATGGTTTTCAGTGGGCACTGACGAATGTGTACAGTCCTTGTGACTATAATCTTCGTAGGAATTTTGGGATGATATGGCGGAGGCAAGAGGGTGGTGGTCTGGTCCATTGTGTATTGCGGGTGATATGAACGCTGTAAGATCAGAAGTGGATAGAAACCGTGGTGTTGGCGACAGTCGAAATAATGCATTGTTAAACAATTACATCTTGGAACAGGAATTGATTGATCAACCTTTGATTGGAGGATCATTTACTTGGTCTAATAATCACTCTAACCCCCTTCTTTGCAGGTTGGATAGATTTCTTTTCAGCCATGATTTTGAGGAAGCTTTTCCAAACGCTCTTCAAATAGTATGTTGGAAATAAGTTACAATTTCGTATGCAACTGAGAAATAATACTTTGATTACACTGATAATAGTAACAAACAACTCAAGAAACATGAGAAAAATACTTAACACTCACTGATGTGTTATTATTATACCGGAGATGCACTGATGATAGTATTTAAAACTTAGTAGAGGCACGTATGAGATACGTTGAGCTAAAGGTAATATTGCCTGCTACTCCTCCGAGATGCTATAACAATTAACAAATTACCTCCAGGATACAACTATCGTTAGTTCTCCTCTATGTGTAGCATACAGAGAGAACCCTTAGAACTTGGCGGCAAATAATGAAAACAAAAACATAAATCGAAACTTCAACCAGTTTCAGAGAAATGTAAAAAGTAATTTATGTTTCAGTAAACTAACTATGTTTTTGTAAATGAGAAGTAGTATTACAAAATTATGTTTCTGTAAACTACAACTCGTTTTTTATGTTTTCGTAAACTAAGAACTCTATTTAATGTTTCGTAAACTTAAATAAAATTTCTCGAAAGAATAAAAGAAGAAGAAGAATTTCAGAGAGAAGAGTTCTGAAGGTATGGTTTCAAATGAAATTCTTCTCTCGTATTTATAGCAAAAAACATTTCAACGTTCGACCAAGAATCCAATGTGCGACAGACTGTCCGTGATTCACGCTTCAGCTTTTGTCGGACGAGTAAAAGCATCCGTTAAAAATACAATAAATGTTTTGTCGGAATTCAAATTTTTTTTTTTTCGAGATTCTTCTCGAGGTGCACAGGTGTTACAACGACATTTTTTCAAAGATGCTTCACGAGGTTTTTGCACACGGGTCGGACACCCAAAACCGAGAAGGCAAAGAATAAAATTCTTTATATGTGTGGGAGAAACGTGTGGAAAAATTCAGTAAAAATATAGGGTCGGATAAACCCACACCCACACCCACACCCTCACCCTCACCCTCTCCCTCTCCCTCGCCCTCGCCCTCGCCCTCGCCCTCGCCCTCGCCCACGCCCGAGCCGAGCCGAGCCGAGCCGAGCCGAGCGAGCGTGCGTGCTTCTGTGCGAAGCACCGCGCGAACGGGAAAGGCAATAAGAAATGCAATAAGGTTTAGGCAACCTTGCCATAGTCTAGGGCTTTCCCCATACACAAAGGTCTAAAGACCCAAAGGGCCATACCCTTAAGGCTAAACCAATACTATTTAAGTCTAAAACTCTAAGTGTTTTAGTCTATATGGGACTAATGTTTTATTCATTCACATGAAAAAACATCTAGGGAGTAATAGGTCTTGGGATCAAAACATGGTCCATGCATTTTTTGATTAAAACAAAACATTGTTTTTTCTAACAATCCCCCACATGAATAATAAAACATTTCGATAAAACACGAGAAAACATAAGGCAACAATATAGGCTAAGGTGTCCCAAGGATTGAACCTTAACTTAGTGAGAGGTTACCCCGAATCGCTTGTTGATACGGTGAACGCAATGTCTTGAACCGCCAACAATGAATGCAATTCAGAAATAACAGCCACACTTGATGCCTCAACCGAAGAAAACAGGTGCCAAGCTCTTGCGGTTGTGCCCATTTTGGCCGTGGGCTAAAATCCCGGACTTAATGAATGTCTCTAGAGAATCAGCTCAAATTCTCATAGGAAGCGGCCCCACTTCCAACATCCACAAAGGTGAGTCCATAAAGAGTGTCCTGCCACACCCCGCTTTAATCAAAGCCATGGTACCCATTAAGATCGCAAAAGATCATCCTTAATTCTGCAGGTAGCACTATCGCACAGTTACACCATAGGGAGGGACAAAGATAGTGCTTTACCCAATATCACCATAAATTAGTTGTCTCATTGAAACTTGATTTTGGAAATCCAATCACAAGGTTGAGTATCCTTCATGGTGATTTATTCAATGAGCTTAAGTCCCATCCCCCTCGATGTAAATTTAACTTCCTCTCTGGTTAAGCCTTTCGTCAAAGGATCTGCAAGATTATCTTTGGATTTTACAAAGTCTATCGAGATAATACCAGGGAGAGTAGTTGTTTCACCGTCTTGTGTCTTCTTCGTATATGTATAGACTTCCCGTTGTATACATTGTTCTTTGCGCAACCAAGAGCAGCTTTACTGTCACAGTGGATTGCGATTGAAGACACAGGCTTGGGCAGAGTGGAATTCCTCCCAGGAAACATCGTATCCATTCAGCTTCCTCTCCAGCTTTTTCCAAGGCTATAAATTCAGACTCCATAGTGTATTTAGCTATACATGTCTGTTTGGTGGACTTCCATGAGACAGACGCACCTCCAAGTAAGAAGATGTACCCACTAGTAGACTTGCACTCTTCTTAGTCTGATATCCAGTTGGCATCACAATACCCTTCAGTACAGCAGGATACTTCCCAAAACTTAAGCAATAGTTTGAGGTCCCTCTCAGGTAACGTAAAACTCTAAAGAGAGCATACCAGTGATCTGCCCTGGGTTGCAAGTATCCTGCTTAATCTACTCACAGAGTAAGCAATATCAGGTCTTGTACAGTTCATCAAATACATAAGACTACCAATAATGCGAGAATACTCAAGTTGATCAATACCCTTACCCTTGTTCTTTTTCAGTTTACAAGTGGGATCAAAAGGAGTAGATGCGAGGTTTAGCATTTTCATAATTAAATCTCTTTAATACGGTTTCAAGATAATGAGATTGACTAAGACTATATCCATCAGACGTCTTTCGATTTTCATCCCTAAGATTACATCAGTAGGGCCTAAGTCTTTCATGTCAAAATTATCTCTAAGCATGCTTTTAATGTTATTAATAATATCAAGGTTCCTGCCTAATATGAGCATATCATCAACATATAGGCACACAATAACATGAGAATCATCCATGATTTAATGTAAACACATTTATCAGATTCATTAACCTTGAAACCATTAGTTATCATAACATGATCAAATTTTTCATGCCATTGTTTAGGTGCTTGTTTTAAACCGTAAAGAGATTTGTTCAACTTGCATACTTTGTTTTCACAACCTTTTACAATAAACCTTCAGGTTGATCCATATAAATTTCTTCATTCAATTCACCATATAAAAATGCAGTTTTAACGTCCATCTGATGTATATGCAAATCATAAATTGAAGCTATAGCAATCAACATCCTAATCGAGGTGATTCTAGAGACTGGTGAATAAGTATCGAAGAAATCTAATCCTTCCTGTTGTTTATAGCCTTTATCTACCAACCTAGCTTTATATTTATCTATAGTTCCATCTGTTCTAAGTTTCCTTTTGAACACCCATTTACAACCTATGGATTTACTACCAGGAGGTAAATCTACAAGCTCCCAAGTTTCATTTTGCTGAATGGACTGCCATTCATTTAATGAAGCTTCTTCCCGAGAAGGAGCTTCGGAGAAGTCATAGCTTCTTTGTAGGTTTGGGGTTCAGACTCTACCGTTAGAGTCAAAAAATCTGGGCCAAAACTTGTTTCAGTTCTTACCCTTTTACTTCTTCTCAGTTCAGTCTCATACTCCAAAGTTGGAGTTTGACTAATCGATGGAACATCCGGTAGGTCATCATGGACCCTTTTTCGAGGTCCAGACCTTAAAGGAAAAATGTGTTCATAAAACACAGCATCTCTAGATTCCAATATGGTGTTCGACCAATGTTATTATGGTGGGGACTGATGACCAAGAACCCGTATGCAATTGTATGCTCGGGATACCTAAGAAAACACAGTCAATTGTTTTAGGACCTAATTTAGTTTTCTTGGGATGAGGAATGGCCACCTTGGCCAAACACCCCCACACTTTAAAGTATGCAAAGGAAGGTTGTTTACCATTCCACAATTCATAAGGAGTTTTATCAGATTTTTTAAATGGAACTCGGTTCGAAATATAGCAAGCAGAAAGGATAGCTTCCCCCCACAAGTTCGAAGATAACCCTGAACTTGTCAACATAGCATTTACCATATCTATGAGTGTTCTATTTTTTCTTTCAGCTACACCATTCGATTCTGGTGAATATGGTGCAGTTGTTTCATGAATGATTCCATTATGTTTACAAAACTCACCTATGGGTATCACATACTCACCGCCACGATCTGACCTAAGAGTTTTAATTTTAACTCCTTTTTGGGTTTCTACTTCAATTTTATAAAATTTGAAGGCCTCTAAGGCTTCATCTTTACTTCTAAGAAGATGAACCTGACAATAGCGTGAGTAATCATCTATAAAAGTGATGTACCATTTTTTACCACTTCTTGTTGGTGTTGATTTCAAATCTCCTTAATCCGAGTGTATTAGTTCCAAAGGAACTGTTTTACGTTCAATCCTTTTATTAAACGGTTTTCTTGTATATTTAGATTCAACATGATTTCACATCTTTGATTTTTATCAAAGTTTATTTTTGGTATGCAACCTAAATTAGCAAGTCTTTCTAGAGATTTTAGATTAACATGCCCAAGTCTATCATGCCAAACATGTGAAGAGTCACAAACATAAGCAGAAGAAGATGCATTAACATTCAATTTCAAATCAGATACACTAAACTTAATCATGTTATCGGTAACATAACCTTTTCCTACGAATTCACCATGCTTAGAAAGGACAACAAGTATTAGATTAGAAACAATCTTAAATCCTTTTCCTAGTAAGATGGTTTTCGAGATAAGGTTTTTGCATATGTCCTGGGACGTAAAATACGTCATTCAATGCGAGAGTTTTTCTGAAGTTAACTTGATTCGACCTTGCCTTTCCCCTCCAATTTCGCGGTGGTAGAGTTTCCCATGAACAATTTCTCATCATCTCCTACTATGGCATAAGAGGAGAAAGCATTTCGAATTCTGAGACATGCTTGGTGGCTCCAGAATCAAGCCACCAGTCTCTCACATTAGTCACACTAGAGACAAGGTCGACTTCAGACACCATGCCCGTAAAGTATCCAGGATCATCTACTAGGTTTGCCTTATTTTTTCTGTTTTGGATCATATTTGATCCTTTTAGGGGCCTTACAGTCTTTAGCCATATGTCCAGGTTTTCCACGGTTAAACAGTCGCATTTGATGGTGTGCTTAGTGACACCACCCTTAGGCTTAAAATTGTTACCTCTCGGGTTTTCGACGTCTGTTACGTCTATTACCAATTTCTTTGGATTCTCCAGGAGTTTTCTTTGAAGCAGCTTTATCATCCAAAACATGAGCTTTGTAGGTCATGTTTTTGCTCAGCAACATGCTCTTGTCCTTGCTGCACATAAGCTCCTCAACCTGGATCTTTTTTCCAAGCTCCACCATGGTGATTTCACGAGTCTTGTGTCGCAGCCTCCTCTTGTATTCGCTCCATGAGGGTGGAAGCTTTTCAATCACAGCCGATACTTGTAGAGCTTCATCAAAAGTCATGCCTTCAGCAAGAATCTCGCTGATGAGGAGTTGAAGTTCAACGAACTGTTCTACCACAGGCTTTTCGTCAGTCATCTTGTATTCTAAGAACTTAGCCATCAAGAATTTCTTACTTCCAAAGCAGCTTCAAGCATGATATTTTTCTTCTAGAGCTTCCCATAAATCAAAAGCATTAAAATCTTCTTTTGCATTATAGAAGTCATACAAGGAATCATCAAGACAATTAAGAATATGATTCTTGCACAAATAATTCTTCCTATTCCACTGTCCAATTTATCTTCATTACCACGGCGATGAAGTTTTCTCGATGGTTTTTCTAAAGCATATCCATCTAACCTTTGGTCATTTAGGAAGAATAGCATTTTAGACTGCCATCTCTTAAAGTCCTTACCACGAACTTTGGTGGTTTTTCTACGGTATTTTTTCCCATGTTCTTACAACAATTACAATATCACAATATTACAATATTACAATCAGGCAAGCTATTACCTTTAGATTGTTGGAAATAAGTTACAATTTCGTATGCAACTGAGAAATAATACTTTGATTACACTGATAATAGTAACAAACAACTCAAGAAACATGAGAAAAATACTTAACACTCACTGATGTGTTATTATTATACCGGAGATGCACTGATGATAGTATTTAAAACTTAGTAGAGGCACGTATGAGATACGCTGAGCTAAAGGTAATATTGCCTGCTACTCCTCTGAGATGCTATAACAATTAACAAATTACCTCCAGGATACAACTATTGTTAGTTCTCCTCTATGTGTAGCATACACAGAGAGAACCCTTAGAACTTGGCAGCAAATAATGAAAACAAAAACATAAATCGAAACTTCAACCAGTTTCAGAGAAATGTAAAAAGTAATTTATGTTCAGAGAAACATTTCAACGTTCGACCAAGAATCCAATGTGCGACAGACTGTCCGTGATTCACGCTTCAGCTTTTGTCGGACGAGTAAAAGCATCCGTTAAAAATACAGTAAAATGTTTTGTCGGAATTCAAATTTTTTTTTTTTCGAGATTCTTCTCGAGGTGCACAGGTGTTACAACGACATTTTTTCAAAGATGCTTCACGAGGTTTTTTGCACACGGGTCGGACACCCAAAACCGAGAAGGCAAAGAATAAAATTCTTTATATGTGTGGGAGAAACGTGTGGAAAAATTCAGTAAAAATATAGGGTCGGATAAACCCACACCCACACCCTCACCCTCACCCTCTCCCTCTCCCTCTCCCTCGCCCTCGCCCTCGCCCACGCCCACGCCCACGCCCACGCCGAGCCGAGCCGAGCGAGCGTGCGTTCTTCTGTGCGAAGCACCGCGCGAACGAGAAAGGCAATAAGAAATGCAATAAGGTTTAGGCAACCTTGCCATAGTCTAGGGATTTCCCCATACACAAAGGTCTAAAGACCCAAAGGGCCATACCCTTAAGGCTAAACCAATGCTATTTAAGTCTAAAACTCTAAGTGTTTTAGTCTATATGGGACTAATGTTTTATTCATTCACATGAAAAAACATCTAGGGATCAAAACATGGTCCATGCATTTTTTGATTAAAACAAAACATTGTTTTTTCTAACATAGTATTGACGAGAACAATTTCAGATCATAATCCAATTTTGATGTTATCCGAACCAGCATTGTCTTCAAAGCCGTATTTTAAGTTAGACAGAGTTTGGACTGAACATAAGGATTTCGTGAAGAATGTGCAACAATGGTGGGAAGCTATATCTTTTTGGGGTACTGCAAGCACAACTTTCTTTCTCAAGTTACAAAATTTGAAGCATTTGATTAAGCCTTGGAGAATTCAGGAGGTTGGGTCTGTTACAAGGGACAAAAATGTTCTGACAGGTAGGATTCATGACTTGAATATTCTAGAGGAAACGGGGGATTTACAACAAGGTCAGTTAGAAGAGTGAATTCGTTGTAAACTGCAATTGAGGAGCATTGAGGCAATGGAGGCTCGTAAATGGCATTTGCGGGCAAAGCAGAATGATTTTAGATGGGGAGACTCGAATACTAAATATTTTCATAGCATCGCAAGTGCAAGGAGAAAGAGAAATAAAATAGCTAAACTACAAGTAGGAGGGGTTGATAGTTTTGATCAAAATGTTATAAAGGAGGAACTAAGAAATTTCTACATTAATTTATTCTCACAGCATAATGAGTTGAATTCGGGTATGGAAAATCTTTTCTTTCCTACAATTAAAGATTCAGACAAGACGTGGCTGGAGAGGGAGTTCTCTGAGGAAGAGGTTTGGGGGGTTGTCAAGCAGATGGGTTGCAACAAGGCGCCTGGTCCAGACGGATTTACGGCTGAATTCTTTAAGTGTTGTTGGGCTGTTTTGAAGGAGGATTTGATGAAGCTAATTCAAGACTTTCACAGGTATGGTTCTATTGATTGGAGTTTCAATTGTTCTTTTATCACTTTAATTCCGAAAAAAGAAGACTCTTGTTCGCCGAAAGACTTTAGACCGTTAAGTCTTATAGGTAGTGTTTACAAGATTATTTCTAAGTTGCTTGCCGTTAGATTGAAGAAGGTGATGCCCGACATTATCTCTGATTTTCAAGGAGATTTTATTCACAATAAACAAATCCTTGATGGAGTGCTCATTGCGAATGAATGTGTGGACAGCAGGTTGAAGGCAAGGAAACCGGGGATTCTTTGTAAAATTGATATGGAGAAGGCTTTTGACCATGTCAATTGGGAAGCTCTTTTTACAATTTTACAAAAACATGAATTTGGTGATAAATGCATTTCTTGGATTAGATGGTGTGTCACTACTTCGCATTTATCTGTTCTTGTGAATGGTAGTTCAACAGAGAAATTCAAACCCGGCAAGGGTTTAAGGCAAGGAGATTCTCTGTCTCCATATTTGTTTTTACTCTTGGTTGAGGTACTTTCTAAACTTATCAATGACTCAGTGGTTAGAGGACAATTATCAGGCTTTCAGGTCGTGGATCACGGTACTATTATTTCTCACTTGCAGTTTGCAGACGATACATTGATTTTTATTGATGCAATTGTGGAAGAAGTAAGGAGACTCCTAATTATTCTGTCTGTTTTTGAGACGATTACGGGTTTGAAGTTGAATTTGGAAAAATCCACTATGATTAGTGTGGGAGCGGATGATGTTATTGATGTTCTTACCAGGGAGCTTGGTTGCAAGTCGGAAAAGCTACCTTTTACTTATCTCGGTATGCCTATAGGGGATCACTGGCATAGTACCTCAGTTTGGGATTATGTCTTGGTTAGGATGGAGAAAAAGCTGGCAACTTGGAAGAAAAGGAAACTCAATAAAGCAGGTAGACTTGTTCTTATCAAGAGTTGTCTGGCAAGTCTTCTAATATATTACTTGTCCTTATTTCATTTGCCGGTCAGTGTGGAAAAACGAATGGTCTAAATCATGCGTAATTTTTTATGGGGAGCGGTGGAAGGACAAAGGAAGCTAGTTTGGGTTGGTTGGTCAAAGATTTGTTTTCCTAAAGATAAAGGTGGCTTAGGAGTGAGGAATCTGAGAAAAACTAACCATGCATTGTTGGTTAAATGGATTTGGAGGTACTCTAAAAACAAGAATGGTCTATGGAAGAAGATTGTGCGAGAGAAGTTTAAGAGGAAAAATGATTTGTTAATGCCGGATGTGGACTCTAAACCTCAATGTAGAAGCATGTGGAAGAATGTGGTCAACATGGTCCCTACAGTTCAGAATATGGTTCGATTTACAGTTAATGACGGTAAGGGTATCCGATTTTGGAAGGATAGATGGCTTGATGGAGGTAGTTTGCAAGACCTATTTCCTGAGGTTTTTAAAGTTGTGAAGGATAAGGATACTTCGATAGCAGAGATGATTGATAATAATGGTTGGAAGAATGATTTTAAGAGATTGTTGAATGCTAATGAGAAGCTTGAATGGGACCTGCTTAGGCGTGATGTTCGTATTCCAGTTTTAGGGTAAAATGAAGATGTTATGTCTATATTGGATAGATTTAACACTAGTAAGTGCTATGAGGCTCTCGTTGGGTAGCTGGATTCGTGTAACTTTTCGAAGCACCTATGGAAGAACAACATTCCTCACAAGGTAAGTTTTATTATTTGGGCATCTTTTCACAATTCACTACCAACTAGAGACATGTTAAGGCATAGAGGAGTAGAGATAGACAGTGATTTGTGTGTTTTCTGCAATACTGTTAGAGAATCAACGGATCACATGTTCTTGCATTGTTCTTACTCTTTTGAGATATGGAACTACTTCATCAAGGCATTCAAAATTTCGTGGCCAATTCCGAAGACCTTATTTGAAGTGTTTGAAGCTTGGTCGACAAACGTCTTACAAGGAAGAGGTAAATTAGTGTGGAGGATTATCCATTATGCTATTTGTTGGAGATTATGGAAAGAACGGAATGGGAGAGTTTTTGGGGCTAGGAAGAAGGAGGCGACGGAGATTATTGATCTTGTCAAACAACTTGTTTTTACTTGGTCTTGTGATTCGGATACCTTTAAGTTTGTTAGTCCTAGCTTGATTTGGAGCAATTGGGAGACTCTCATGAATGAGTAATCCACTTTGTCTTGTGTAAGGTTTTTCTTCTTTAATATAACCTTCTCTTCGAAAAAAAAAACATTCACTACGAATAAACAATAAAGTGGAACTAACCATACATGACGGGATTAATATTTATGGTAATATGAAATTAAGAAAATAAAGATGACAACTCAGCAAAAAAAGGGGGAAACAATTGACCACATGACCATTGGAGAAGCTCTAAATTAAGATTCGTTCACAAAATATTGTTTTTCTTTGCGATGAATGAAACAGTCTTGCAATTTGGGTCTAATCACAACCTACTATAAACTTGGAGCCAAAGACTAGAGAAAATAATACCGCGCCAGGTAGGGGTCGGAACCTACGACTTTCTGCTTAGGAAACAGACGCTCTATCCACTGAGCTACAGGCGCTGGTGTTTGTCCGGGTAGTCATTCAGCAAAACTTGGAGGAACTGGTTGTAGAAGAGACGCTTCGCTTGGCATGCAACTGAACTTAATCCGTTTCGTGCAGTATATATTTTTAGTTTTTATCTTTACACCATACTAATGCTGCAAGTACAACAATGTTTCTCATTCTTTTTATCTTTATATCTTCCTGAAAAAGAATTTCGAATTAGAATTATCTTCTACTTCTTAATGACAATTTTAGTTGTTTTTCTTAGACTGAAAGATGAGAGTGCAGTTGCTCCTGTTATATAGCCTCCTACATAGATAATCTTCATTTGATGTTATTGAGAACTTCAATTGGAACTTTATGAGCTTTCCCTTAGTGACGTAGCGGGTGGTGGCAAGAATTCTGTGCAGGCTCGGGCCTGCCAACGTTCTAGCTTCTCCCGAAGTCGTTTCAGTGACTGGATATTCTCGACAGCAAACTCAACAATGGGGCGATGCTCAGGCCCAAAAGGTTCTGCAGAAGACAAGTAGCACGTGAAATTAAAACAAAGAAATCAACCATTTCCATTTTCGCTCCTTTTCACTTTTGCATAGTATATATAGATTAGTAGAATGACTTGCAAAGATTGCCTCATGTAAAATCAACTTGTTCTAAAATATGCATACATTGATCATGGTATACTTACTAGGATTATTATTATAAGCCTTCAGGGCCGCAAGTGCATGTTGATGTTCCGAGAACTCGACAAAAGCTGTTCCACGTTTAAGTTGTTTGTTCGACGCCTTTGCATCCTTGCTTTTTCGGTTTTTCCTAAGATTTCTAACTGCATAATCAGCCATAAGTCTGGTAAAATTTCGACTTTCAAATATTATAGTATAACAGTTAATAATCAATGTTTCAGGATGTAATACAGTTTGAGCAGACGCTAGTAACTTATCCTCCTACTCCTCCCCAGAATAAGTCAGGTCAAGATAAGGAGAGGGAATAACAGTTCAAAAAAAATAATCAGAGATGTACCTGTTGGATGACAAGAGTTTGTTTGCTATCGGCGGAAACAACTGCATCCAGCATAAGATTTTTAAGCTGCTTCTCAGAGATTGTCATTGGAAAATCGTATACAGCGAGTCTAGTTCTTGAAATATGGAAGTCAGGAGATTGAAGCTTATCATTTTTTATCTTCTCCAACCTAAAAAAAAGCATGTAACATGTTACACAAGAAAATCTAATGGAAACTACAAACCCCAACTGAACTTTGAAAATGTTACTTACATTTACCGAATGTACATATCACTTGGTGAAACAACTTCAGCATCAGGAGAGCCCTCGGCAATAACACCTAATCATGGAAAGGGGAGATGGGTTAGAATTATCGAAATTAAACTTTACCATTTATGACAAACCAATAGTTTGATGAATACCAAGTGTATTGGAGTATTGAGACTATTAGTCCCACATTGTATGAGCATACAAGTAGCCGAGTTACCATGCAAAGAAGGACCGAGGAAACTGTGCAGTCAAAGGAACACGTGCATAGAAGAAGATCAAGTTAGTTTGCAAGATGCTGTAATCTAGCTGTAATACCTGGTCAAGATAATTAGTTTGTTATTATCTTCTAGGTTTGTTTATTTATCCTATTATCAATATAAATAGGATCACATAATGCAATTGTAATCATCTCAGTATGTACTACTGTTGATCAATAAACAATCATCCCTATGGGGTTCATTAGTGGATGTAGGTGATTGACCGAACCACTTTAATCTCTTGTCTCTCTTTTATTATCTCTGATCCTTACTCTTATCATAAATCTAATACAAGGTAATGGTTGCGTTGGCTAGCATCATCACTTTTTTCCTTCTCAAGTTCCTTATCGTGAGCTGCCTTCTTGTCCAAGGCCTTAATCACAGTTAGTTGTCTGCCTTACAGAAAAATCCCTGAATCTCCAGTATACTGTGCAGCTGCCACGGCTGCATCAGCCTCGTCTGGTGTACTGAACTTGAGACATACAGTTCCTGTTAGTCGCCTGCCCATTAAAGCGCAAAAAAATAATCATGAACAATATCTTGAAAGGATATAACGTAATCAAGGGTGTAGTAAAAAAAATGTATAATGCATACCAGGTGACTTCGTGAAGAACAGGATAAAGTAACCGCACTTCCCCGAAAAAAGAGAACCGTTGCATCACCTCTTTATCGTCAGTGTTAAGTGAGAGATTTTCTATGAAAACAGTTCTCTGCAAATTGTTCTGTTCTTCGATCTTTTCAAGCTCTGTCAGTGTAGTCTCACTAGACCTTTCAGGATTCAGCGACGATTCTGTGTTTGGAAATGGAAAAGATGGCATTGTTATAAAGGGACCTCTCATTCGATATCTGACTTTGTTACTCTTAGTCGCCTACCTAGAGTTCGGATACCTACTCACATAACAGAAGTTCTAATATCGTTAAAAGCTTACGTGATTGCTTTGGGTACAGAATATCATAATGGCCACGGAACGGGCGGTAAAGCAAGGTGATGATTGATGAAAGGTTTCACGGAATCAGCATCGCGTTTGCTAGTATTTGGAACATCACCAACAGTGGGAACAAAATCACAATGATTTACACTGACACCCTTAGCATCACAGGATCTGCTTTCCAGGTACATTACACGGATGGGCACACCCAATGCATCAGACAAGGCAATGATTTGAATGTTGTCGCTTTCTTCCCCAATCGATTCCACTGAGGTCTTACAAAACTGATCCAGTAACATTCTAGTTAAAATTTTGCGTTTGATTATTCATGGATGGTGATGAGTGATGACAATGATCGATATTATTTATTCATGGAGACGTCGCAAAATTACATGAAGAAGAAATCACGAAATACCTCGTCCACGGTTGTATTTGCTAGGCCCAAAATAAAAGGTTTGAAAAATTGAGAACGGCTACGGATTTCACCAGATGTAACAAATCTGAAGAACATTACAACTGGGAAACGGCTTGGTCAGGAGATTGCAGAAAATCATGGAAAACGTAAAGCCAATAGCATATCTTTACCGTAATCTGACACGGACTTATTCGTCTTATGGCAGCATAACTTTCACTCAATACCTGTAATAGTGTGAGAGTCCTTTGTATGTGCGTGTGTGAGGTGTACGTGTGAATGAGAGAGTTGAGAGTCAGTCGAGTACATATACTCATGGTCTCTGTAAGGTCAATCTAATCTTAATAATCAATATCAAAACCTTTCACAATGTAGACATACGATTATTACTATGGTATCAGACTCAGAAATTTCAATTTTTGAGGGTAATCGATCCTAGCATGTGAATTCTTCACCAACACCACCATTATTTCATCATCACCAATCATCCCAACCACCATCAACTTCTTCTGCTGTTATGATTCAGAGATTTAAAATGTTGATTCGGAAATGAAATCAACAAGGATTCATGTAAATTTGATCCGAGTTTTGCTCTTAAAAGACCAAATTCATAGATCTGAGTTCTCTGCTTCTTCAACAATGGAAATGATCCTCATCTTCTTCCATTAATGGTGTTTTTAGGTAAGAATTTGGGTTTATGTTTCGAATCAGATACCTCTACAATAACATAATCAAGCAGGTTCTGGATCTGAAATTTGGTCTCCTCAATCGTGTTCATGGCGATTTATTATCTCCGATTTGGATTTCGGTTGGTTTTACAGCTTAATTGGATGACGAAAACAACGTTGGTAATCTTTATGTCAATTTTTTGATTACTTCAGCTCTGATTCATGCGTTCAGTTCAAAATCAATTCATCTTCATCTTACATTTTCATCATCAATTAGTTTTGCCTATGCTGCCTAAGGGGTTAGAGGAAGCATTCTATGTTTATTTTGGATGTGAAGATTAGTTTTGCCTATGCTGCCTAAGGGGTTAGAGGAAGCATTCTAATCCACAATAAACCGTACTAGGCTTCCACAATAAGCCATGTGGGTTTCCACAATAAACCCACCGGTTTCCACAATAAACCGTACAAGGCTTCCAAAATAAGCCATGTGGGTCTCCACAATAGACCCACCGGTTTCCATAATAATCCGTGTGGGTCTCCACAATAAGCCGTGTGGGTCTCCACAATAGACCCACCGGTTTCCACAATAAACCGTACAAGGCTTCCACAATAAGCCATGTGGGTCTCCACAATAGACCCACCGGTTTCCACAATAAACCGTATAAGGATTCCACAATAAGCCATGTGGGTCTCCAAAATATACCCACCGGTTTCCATAATAAACCGTACTAGGCTTCCACAAAAAACCATGTGGGTCTCCAAAATATACCCACCGGTTTCCACAATAAACTGTACAAGGCTTCCACAATAAGCCATGTGGGTCTCCACAATAAGCCATGTGGGTTTCCACAATAAACCAACCAGTTTCCATAATAAACCGTACCAGGCTTCCACAATAAGCCATGGCTGACGGGCGTTTACGTGCTCTTGTTTCCTGATCATTCCCTCGAGCTGTTGGTTCCCGGTAAGCATCATCGTAGCTTGTGCGGCACGCACATACACTATTTTAATAGGGTACAAACATCGCCCCATCTTAACTCTCGACTTGTCGGAGAGTTAAGAAGATCAAGGCTACATTTGACAGCGGCATGTATACTACTGCACGAATGAATCATGTCTCACTGTAGTACACATCTGGCTCAATTTTTCTTCTCTAAGTTCATTCCCGTCCTCGGCTGTCCTAATATAGAACTCCAACAGTCACTTGGAACCATAAGCCCTAGTTCTGAATTCATTAACCCAACTTTTGTGGCCTACATATTAGGAAAGAAAATGTTGGTCCTGGTCCATGACCTTGCATCCTCCGCGTGACCGACTTACCTATCAAACTATTAATTTGACTCCTTTTGAAATTCCATTTCCTTCGTGGCTCGTTCCAATCGCCATATGCTTCTTATCCGATAACCTTTCTTGGACTTGAATTTGCTGAATCAACGTTTTTCGGTTTCATCGAATAATGAATGTGCGACAATATCTGGTGTACAGGTGTGATAATCTTCCTTTATAAGTTCGGTTGGGCTTCCTGAATAAGCCAGACTTGGTTTCTTTAATAAACCACCGGGCTTCCTTAATTAATAAGTCTGGTTGGGCTTCCTCAATAAGACAGAGTTGGCTTCTTTAATAAACCACAGGGCTTCCTTAATAAGTATGGTCGGGCTTCCTCAATAAGCCAGATGGGCTTCTACAATAATCCAGACGAGTTTCTTTCATATTTTTCCTTTGCTCCTTTCGCTCCATTTTAGCTTCAGCTTAATTATGTTAAAACACCTTGTTTTTGCCTTTCTCTTTATTAGAAAGACATCGCAACAATTTCCTTTATAACCAAAATACTTCCCCATTGTCTTTCTATTTTATAGAAAAGACACTGCAAGTATTTCCTTCATCTTAGTCGCCCCAATACGTCCAATGATATTGAGATGCGCCCAGGCTTGCATCAACATTTTCAAGTACTCAGATGTACTCCAAAATTCGTTGTACAAAATACTCACGTACTAGCTTTCCAAGCAGGGAAATGATAACCCATTTTACATGTACTCTGATAGAAGGTATTCTCAGTCAGAGGATTCGATGAGAGACCTGTGTCTCAATACTCACGTCTGATCGCTGGATCAGTGGTTCGTATAATTATGGGTTTATGATTTTATCCTTTGTCGAAAATCCACTATCTACAACTATGTTCATCTTAACACTTCTAGATCAAATATGATGATCAATCAATTATGAAAGATAATCAAATGAATCTAATTGTGTTACTCATATAGTTGTTCAATTTGTATATATCTCATTGGGCCGACCGAGCGAAGCGAAGGAGGACCTTTATATGGACACTTTTTTGTAAATTGTAAGTGATCAATTGACACAAAAAGATTGGATTTAGTGTAACCAAACTTTTAGTGGTCGTTTTTTCACTAGACAAAAGTGTCCCTCCCTTTTAGTCCAATTACTATAACTTCTTATGTATCCTATTTTTTAGGGGTATAATCGAAAAATCAAACTTTAATATAACATATCTAAAAATCCGTGCCTTGGAATTTTACTAATTTTATCTCGTTGGAAAGGTTGTAAAAAAAATCTACGCAATGAGTACAAACAACAATACCGAATTTAGAGTTTTTACGAAAAAATAGGAGGTATTTATCATTTTAGGCACAATTTTAGAAAATTAAATGTATATATCTACTATGCAAACCACCACAAATGATATATAATACTTGATGTATCCATATTTTGGTTTATGCATTAACTAATTTTCCGTTGCAACTAATAAAATGACGTTTATTCAGTCGGCCCTCCCACCGTGGCAACGGTTGTACTAGTAGAAGTATACAAGAAACAATTGAAGCAAAATCAGATTGATTCATGAACTTTAAGCCACGGTTTGCAAAGATTGCATTCCTTAATTCATAAATGTATTTCTTCATGAGTATGAAAACATACTTAACCGATTTTATAAATTTAACCACTAAGTTTGGAAACGGGTACGCAAACTATAGTTCCGAACTTTGGTCTTGTCCAGCAGTTTGCAAACCGGTATGCATATTGTTATCCTAGACCTAACTCAGGTAGAACCATTTGCATACTGGTTATAATATAAAAGTCTAACAACAAGATCATCGTTTGACTTATTATGTAGTTTCTAACAAATAAATTGTTTTCAACTAAACTCTTCAAGAATAATGATGAACGTAGCTAAAGCAAAAGCTTCCAACACATATTTCGAGAAATATATAAGTGAGTTAAACTCGGCTCGAAATATCAAATGTGTATAATATAAAAGTCTATATAGCTATACGACCTAGTCTCAATAGGAGATAGAATAAAATAGACTTCTAAGTGATAGATAAGTTTTAGTCTCCACATACCTTTTGTTGATGAAGTTCCTCCAAGCTCTCCTCGGTAGATCTTCGTCTTCAATTAATGAAAGTCGTGAAGTCTAAAGCTCAACTACACATTCTATCCTAATCTGAGACATATCTATAAGTAGACTAGAAATCAAGACTTATAGTTTTGATCACCTAAACTTGACAAAAAAAATTGAGATAGCAACGCTTGCGATTTCGACCGGGCAGTTCTCTAACATAAACCTGTTGCGCTGCAAAACTAGATTTAGGATAATGTTGAATTTCACAATTGACCAATACAATAAAATAAGTTACTAAATCTTGTCAGCTGAGTACTGGATTTTATTATACCAGTACAGTTAATGGATTTTATTATACCAGTACAGTTAATGGCTCTTTTAGGTGATTATTACGATAATAGTTTTTGTGGCGAGATGTGATGGGAAATCGACTAATAATTAACTTATTTTTGATTCTCCACATCTTTAACTAATTCAGCAAGATAAAAAAAGAAAATTCGACAACGAATTCAGTGTAGAATAAGTATAACCTAACACAAACCCAAACGATTGAGAAAAAGGAACTCAGTTTGACGAGTTCTTTTTTCGAAATTAGGTTTAGGAAGAGATATTAGATACAGAAGTTAATTCTATTATTACCTTTAGAATTGAGATCCTTACGCTTAGCTTCAAGACGATTTAAATAATGAGATTTCTGTCGAAGTTGAAGTTGAAGATCGAAAATATTTTGAACGTAATATTGTCAACCTTCACCTGGTTTATGCTTAGCATTCATGGTATTCTTTTACACTACTGAATCAATAAATGATGATGCTCATCTATTAGTTTAGATAAGAGGTTAAGAGAAGGTTAAGAGATTTTTTGTTTCGTTTCAATGGAGTTCAGATATTATTCTTCTTTCTCTACATTTCCTCTCTGTAAATCACTTTATCTCCGTCTCTCATTAAACTGAAACATCAAAAGAGTAATTAGGGTAATAAGGAAATGAGGTGTTTTCTAGATTAGCTGAAATTTGAATTAACTCTTTCAAATATGGAATAAATTGTACTCAAGTTTGTGTAAATTTGGATTAGTGAGCACTAGGCCTTAGAGGCTGGGACTAAACTGTCCAAACCCATTACAAAAGGGGTTAGACGGATTAGACGTTAATCTCTACTAAACCTAAACTTCAAACATGTTTTCTTGTCCAACCTAAACTTGCCTCGGAAAGTGGAAAAAAGTAATTCTTGGGCTTGGCTTCTCTTGACTGTGGTTCCCCGCTCATGGCCCCTGCTAACAGAGTTTCTTTTCCATTAGGAGACAATCCTATATGTCCATGATGAAGTCTTTTGGAACAATGAAGCAAGTGACAACAAGTTGTTTGATGTCAGACAATTCCTTCTCGGGAGTCGGGACTCATAAGAGCGCACTTGGCCAAAGCTAGTAATAACTCTCCATGAGTTGTAGGCAAAATGTTCGAGCAATAAATTTCTAATGGTTTGTCACTGTAAGGTAGAAAGAGAATAGCCGAAGAGAAAAATTCTGACAAACACGGGAAATGAATCTCTCTGTTTTTGAATGGCGTTTTAAATTTCCTCTGGGATATACTCTGAAGTCTGAATGGATGATTCATGCACACGAGTTTCAACCTCGGACTACTAGCATTACGTACCAAAGTCTATGCTATTAGTCTATACTCTATATAGCCATCCATTTTGCCAAGTTATGCCGATTTGTATACGCAAAATTCAAAAGATCTTTTATAAAGGTGGAGCTATTTTGTTAAGTCTAATACGAACAAGAATGCGATTGAGATAAGCAACTGTCGTCCATTGTGATAAGCACAGATGAAGAGCTTTTGCCTTGGTGGGTTCAATTTTTTTCTTTAAGTGGATGTCTAGTGTTCTTCGCTATTATCTAGTGGTGACAATAATACTTTGCATGGGACACAATAGACGACCAAATCGTCAATGGTTTTTAAGATATGGAATGTCTCTTACTTTGTTATTCCGATTTAGTGTCTCTCTCAGACATTCAATAATTGATTGCAATCTTAGTTGTGATTTATCTCAAAAATTCAAGATCGATGACTATCATATGAAATCTAAACCAATCAGTTGGAATTTTTTTAAATTTAATTTAATTGGTTTAGATGCCAAAAATCAGTGCCATCACACACTAAAATGCATCTTGAGCATGCACCTTTGAGCTTTCGGATCCGTTTTCATAAAAAACGACTCCAAAATATATGTTCAGTGTGTTGTTATGCTCCCGAGTGCACGGAAAGACTCAAGTGCCAAATATCTCTGCGTAGATTGGACACCGACTGATGTACAAGCCTAGAGGTGTAAAACGTGCCGGCCCGGCACAGCCCGGCACACGAAGTCGCGTGCTTCACGTGCCATGTGTCGTGCTGTGCTGTGCTAACGATTTAAACGTGTTGTGCCGTGCTGTGCTTTACTAGTCAAAAGCTAGGCACAACACAGCCCACGGGCACAACACACGAATAAACGTGACGTGCTAGCACACGTGCTATAAACAATTTGAAATCACTTAATGTATACATTAAGTCGGACATTATTACAAGAATTTAATTAGACAACATACCATTTGAAATTATGTCAAGTAAAATTAACAAGTTTATTCAATAAAAATTAATAGTCCATCAAATATAAAATTGGATTATTGTCATGTAAATTAATGTTCTAGTTAAATATAGATGACGACATTATAACAACGATATTGAAATATATTTTCCAAATATTTAGATATTATATGTGTTGTTATAAATAAGTCAGTATAAAACGTTAAAAACTAGCCAGAATAGTGACTCTTTTGTGTAATATACAAATACTGTGATGTATTATGCCTTGTTATATGGTGTACTTGTACATATTATGACGTGCTTTCTTAACGTGCTGTGATGTGCTGTGCCACGTGCTTATCCGTGCCGCGTGCTGTACTGTGCTACTGTGCCAATTATTCAAACCCAAAGACGTCCCATTTAACTAACATGTTGTCGTGGTCTTGAGCTAAGTCACGTCTTTGGTCAATTTGTGCTCAAATTTTAGCGTGCTGTGCTCGTGCTGGCACAACCCACTTTACACCTCTATACAAGCCTATCAAAGAAAACGATATATTTCACATTAATTTTGAATTACTCTTAATCAAACACAAATGGTGATGAATGTGCGTTTACTTTAAGTTCCAAAAATCATCCCTATCAAGAGTATCTATATGTCCTCATGAAATGAGAAATGGATGCATATTTTAATTATTGATCATTCCAATCTTCCTACAAAGTGTTGTCATTGTTAATCCGGATGTCAATCCTTATTTGTTAGTTCCCTTTTTCTTTCTATTGTTAGTGAAGTTAGATGTCATGGTTACATTTTGCTGTGGCTTTTGGGGGAACATTTCACACTAAAGTAGGCCCAAGAAAGAAAACAAACAAAACAAGCATATATAAAACCAAAACAACACCTTCGAAGAAGATTATCCAACCACAGCACTAATGCATAAACTCCCACTAATTACAACTCCACCACCATATAATATTATGTGTGCAACTTTGATTAATGAGGCTGTACTTCTAAATGTTCCATCATTACCCACCTCAGGTTTTGTAAAAGGAATTTTTTTTTGGCATTCTGTCCTAATCTAGAATATTAGTAACTCAAATTGGGAGGACAAAAACCTAATGGAATTTTTAGAAGAAAAATTAATAATGATTTAGAGAGGGAATATGAGTAAAAGCGTAAAGATCTTACTTTGTGCATGGATTTTGTAGTTTAGCATGTAATTTTTAAGCTACAAATTAGTGTATGATTAGAATATGATTCCTGAGTTGGTTGGTGGTTGTTAAGTAGGAGGATTATTTTGACTTTGCATTTCCCTTATTACTGCTGCTATCGTTTTCTTTATGGTCAGTCTTAATCTTGTATGGTGAAGAGGCTTAGAGCACCATTATCAAGTCATCGAGTAAGTAGTTGCACTAGCACCCATCTCATTCCTAGATGGCTGGATCACTTTTTGGTAAGTCAAAAGGTAAAGACGAGAGAGGTGATAAGCCACTTCGGCTGTTTGGCACCAGTAAGTTGCAGCAGCGAAAGTGACATGAAGCATTCCTAGTGTGAATGAGCTATATGGGTCGGTCACATTATGATTCTAGTACAAGCAAGTACTGTTCTCCCCCCTCGGTATTTATTAAGTTGTTGAACCGTAACATCTCCAATTTAATGCCGCATGTTGTCAACATTTGATCTACCATTATGGAACTCCTCACTTGACTGAAGGTAATTGCAAAACCAACAAGTTTTATTTAGGCTGATACTGTACCGTCTTGGATGGTTCCCGGCTGTAAAATCACGTGAATCTCGATTCATGCGCAACACTATTGAACCAAATCTTTGATGCGCCTCGGCTCTCAAGTGCGGTACACTTCACCAACCCTACACGAGATTTTGTTGATTGATTTTTGGAAAAGGTTTCTTATTTTCATTCAATATAGGCCATATTGACCCAATGGCGGTACTTTCACTGCTTGCGGTGATTGACACGAATCCATTTTTGCATAATTGTACGGTTGTTAAGTTCAAATCCATGTAATACTTCTCTAGTCTAGCAGTCTGTGGTTTCTTGTTTTTGTGTTTTTTTATTCGGAGTTAAATGTTTAAATTATCAGTGAACTCTTCTTCTTTTCTTTTTTCTTTAAATCAATAATCCAGGGACCTAATCCCGAGGTTATCTCATGGCCAAAAGTTGCCGCATCATTATCCAAAATGTATCGTTTTTATACAAAGTGTGTACTATGTCCAGTAATCTATTGTCATGAATGGGTCCAAGACCTACTTAGTAATTTTCCGAAATGATTCGCGAACGTATCCGAACTAATCGAATCCGAATGATATTTCCGAACTAGAACTCCCATAGATAACTCTTTGACCAGAGTTCCGTTGATTGGTCTTTATTTGATTTTGTGTATACTTTATATTTAAATACAATTATTCAGTTAAATTTTTCTGTTGGTAGTTGTTTAACCAGTGTTTTATGTGTTGATTTTTGTTTAAAAGTCTATAAAGACGTTTTATAATACATTTATGCGATTAAATTGTTTACTTCTTGTTAAATAGTCACAATAAAATGTTTTTTCCATCTCATAAATCATATAAAAATAAAATTAGTTTCATAATAAGGTCATAATACTTATTAATTTATCATACATGTAAGCCGAATTTTAAGTGTCGAACTCACATTTATAAGACGAATTCGGAACAACGAACCGTTGACCGTATTTTTGACCGAATCCAACCTATCCGAATCAGTATAATTCCCGTATGTATGCCGTCCCAAACTACTACCCGTATCCCGAATTGCTAACTAGGGTCCAAGAGCATAGCTCAGTGGTATCCCATCAACTCCAAGTAAGGAGGAAGTCGGGGTTCAATCCCGTAAAGTAAAGGTTCGTAATAGATTAGTTGTATAGTGGGTTAAGCGGTGTTGGGTCTTGTAGTGGGGCCAATCCAACTGGCTGGATTCGGGTAGTCTGGCTAGTTAGTAACATGAAATTTGCTTAGAGCAATTCCTATGGGAATGAACAAACTCAAAATTTTGTTGAGCCACGTGATGGTCAAACGGGTTTCTCCACTATGGTAAAGCAGGGCAAAATGAACAGATTTGGTTTTCTAGGGCCCACTAGTATTTCTTTATAATATAAAATATTTTTTAGGATAAAGATGAAAAATAAAATAAAATATTTAAGTGAGATAAAATAGGATGGAGTGAGATAATATAGGATGAAGTGAGATAAGATAGGATAAAATGAGATAAAATAAGGTTAAAAAGTAGTAAAATAATCAGGGATTGTACTTGGAGTCAATCCAAGAGTCGCGGGAGTTGATGCAAAAGTCGTTGGCGTTTCTGGCATGGTCGCGCGTTGGTTCTTCCAACTCCAGCGTTCGTACCAAGATCACCCGTTGTTACCACAGACGCGCGCTGAATGTTCCGACTCAATGTTCAAAGCAACAGATTTGATGATTTGAACATCCATTTTTCATGTTTGTTCATGTTATAGTGGGAGCAAAATGAACAAACTCTGAGTTTATTCATACCATAGAAACTGCTCTTAATGATAAAAAATATACCCCTTAAACCAAATATATTAAGCAAATAAAATCTGCCTTGTAATTTGGTAAAACCTGCAATAACCTTGCTAACTTATGCGTTCTTTTATGTTGCCCGTTGGCATTGACAATCTGTTTTTCTTATATCTCTTACCTTCGATTTTGGCTCGACCTGGCTGACCAACCTCCTTTAATACTCGGCCATCACTATTCCGAGCAGACCTCAATGAGATCAAAATATAATAAATGTTGATAGATTCATGGGATGGTTTAGGATATTGGAGTTGAGCTGCTCCATAGTGAGACCACTCCTATAATTCTAAGCTTTTAGGCTTTCCCAAGTCTCATAAGGACCACATCCCACAAGATTTTAGAGCCACACGTATGTAATCTGAACCAAGTCTTATTTTTCTTGATTCCGGTAAGCAGAACTCAAATCAGATCATTAATACGACCGACTCTCTACTCCCACGAGTCCCACCTACCTGCACTAATCTTCTCTCTTGCATGCATTAGGATTGGTTATTATTCCTGACTCATCACAAAACTGTTGATATCTTTCTCTTGAACTGCGGAGCTACTGCCCCCACAGCATTTAAGCAACAAACCCACAGATATCTTACTCTCGTATTAATGTCGCAACCTACCTATGGCTCATGACAAAAACAGGCAAAGACCCACAATTGTTTTTGAATATTCCCGCCCCTAAAATAGAAGCCACACAGTTTTCTAACCCTGCGACATCTCATTTTTGATATCACAGCAAAAACATCAATTCTAAGGAAAATAAATTCTGGTAAAAGAAAAAGCTACCTAACAGGCTAACTCAAATACAAAATGGGTTCTTCTGTGAAGTTGTAATACTCTGTTTCGTGCCAGCAATAACTGCTATTCATTCCTCCCACTTCATCATCATCACTTCCATTACACTACATAACTTCAGTTACACATCCCTCTCGTCTCTCTACTACAACATCTCTCTATCTTTCTTTTTCTTAGTGGGTTTTATTTTTGTTAAGTTTCTATCAGAGTTAAGGTAGTTCGAAGAAATTTACAAGTATCTTAATTGAAGGGATCTTAATAGAGAAATTGTCAAGGTTTGCACAATTGTACTCTTGATTTTGGAGTTTGGATTCTGGTTTTGGTTTTAATTTGGTGATGTAAAATGAAAAGTGAAGAGGAATCTAGTATGTCTCAACTTCATCATCAAAGTTCTAGTACTAGCACTACTACTGCATCAACTGCTGTTCTAGCAACAAACCAGAAGGTACTTACTTGTTTTTCTGAACATGAATTTCATCACAAAAGTCTTAATTTTTGGAAAAAATCTTTAATTTAAGAAAAAAGGCAATTTTTTTGGTTTTTTGTTCAGGGTTCATAGTATGAAGAAAGTTTTTGTATTTGGGTTTTCATGAAATTTTGATTATATCTCTATTGATTTCGCAGGATGATAATTCGAGTGGGATAACATAAGAAGGCCCATCTGCTCCACACTGGAGACGCCCAAATCTCTTCCTAGAGATACCGGAAAGGACAATAGATGAACCGCCTGAGGAATTTGTGAGAATCAACATGCCTCCAACCCCAATTTCTACTCCGACAAGAGCTAGATTACCTCCTCCATCACCCATCCTTTCCTCAAGAAGAAATAATAATTCTTCCCCTTACCCTTCATCTAGAGGTAAATCTATGAAGAATTTCTTACCAAAGGTAAGCTTCAAGCATAAGGATTCAACTTTGGATACCGAGAAAGCTTCTATGCTAGCTATAGGAACTCCGGTGGCAGGTCCACAGGAGAAAACTTCAATCATCAGGTCAGTGTCTCTAACTAAGTTGTTTACACCGAGGATAAAGAGGACATCTTCGCTACCTGTTACGCCGATTGCACACTCGAACCCGAATTCTGTGCGTGGAGTGAGCGTTGCGGACACGCCAAATTCGACTGTGAGTAACAGTGGTTTTATGTTCTGTGTAGACCTTAAGCATGATCAAGTGGTCAATGAGTTGTAATGCATTTTGATACTTTTTTCATTATTTGTTGCAGAAAAATGTTTTCCAGCATCACATGGCTCGTTCTCTTTCAGTGCCAGACAAAGCAAGAACCATAAGGAGAATGGATTCTCTAGGTGGTGTCTTTCGTGTGATTCCCACGACGCCGCGAGTGACAGAAAGCAGTTGTACCACGTCAAACATGCCACCGACACCACACACAGGTATCCTTCTATTAATCGATCCCCTTATAGGGGCCTATATAAGACATTTCTTTGAAAAATCTTCTCAAGTACTTTGTAAAACATGTGCCTTGAATACAACTTCTAGATGGTCTAATTTCTAGAAAGTCTAAAGTATTCTAGATGGTCTAATTTCTTAGTATTCAAAAAGGGAGGAAGATTAATTCTCTTGCTAGTATTCAAAAAGGGTTAGCCCATTTTGTTTTTTGTGCAAGGGAAGGTGGGCATCAGGAGATATAAATACTTTATCCACTCTTGTTTTTTGCAAGAGAAAAAGCAACTAAGAGAGAGTAAAAGGCAGAGAGGTTTTGTTCTTGAGAGAGAGTTAGTTATCATACTCTTGTAATCTTGTTTGAATCATAGTGAAACCGTTACCGTCGTCTTCCAAAGTGGATGTAGATCATCTTGATCGAACCACTATAAATCCGTGTGTTGTGTGTGCTTGTTTGAAATTTGATTTTCATTTCTATTTCAATTCTCTTTTGATTGTGCTTGGAAGAGCCGTTGGTCATAAAAATTGGTATCAGAGCTCCGGGTAAAATCGATCTACGATGGCGGCAAAGTATGAGATTGAGAAATTTGATGGAAGGAATGATTTCAATTTATGGAGGCTAAAGATGAGGGATGTTTTGGTGCAACAAGGTTTGGTGAAAACTTTGAAGGGGAAAACGGCTCTAGCAGAAACATTGAAGGATGAAGAAAAGGATGATCATTTGGAGAAAGCACATGGATTAATTCTATTGTGTTTGAGCAACGAGGTCTTGAGAGAAGTGGCGGCGGAAACAACACCGGACGGGCTATGGAACAAGTTGGAGAAAAGGTATATGACTAAATCCGTAACTAATCGTTTATATCTTAAGAAGAAATTACATACTCTTAAAATGCATGAAGGAATGTCTATTATAAATCATATTGATGATTATAATAAAATTCTCTTGGATTTGGCAAATATTGAGGTCAAAATTGAAGATGAAGACTAAGCTTTGGGTTTGCTTTGTTCCTTACCACCATCTTATGAAAATTTTGTTGATACCGTAATGTATGGAAAAACTACAATTTCCATGGAAGACGTTAAAGCGGCTTTGAACTCTAAGGAGTTAAAGAAGACGGGTATCGGCGGTAAAGATAATTCGGGAGATGGGTTGTTTGTTAGAGGAAGAGGAAACCAAAAGGGAGGATTTGATAAGAGTAGATCAAAGTCAAGGTCTAAATCAAAATCCGGTAAATTATATTGCTTTCATTGTAAGGAAAAGGGGCATTTCAAGAAGGATTGTCCAAAATTGAAGACTGTCGAGAAGAATACAAACCAAGGCACCGTAACAAATGTTGAAGCAGAAAGTGATGATGAAGCGGTTCTCACAGTTCATACCGAAAGCTCGGAGAACGGGTGGATTCTTGATTCGGGGTGTACTTTTCACATGTGTCCTCATAAAGAGTGGTTTACTACTTATCAAGATAGAGAAGGTGGTAAAGTTCTTATGGGAAACAATGTCACTTGTAAAGTGGTGGGTGTAGGTACAATTCAAATTAAGATGTATGACGGTATGGTGAGGACTTTAACTAAAGTTAGGCATGTTCCGGACCTGAGAAGAAATCTTATTTCTTTGGGTATGCTTGATTCAAATGGCTGCAAGTATCAAGGTTAAGGTGGAGTTATTCGTGTCTCAAGAGGAAGTTTTACAATTATGAAGGGCGAGAGAATTAATGGTCTTTATACGCTGCAAGGTACTACTGTGACGGGTGATGCAGCTATATGTTCTTCAAGTTCTGATGATGATACTACCAAGTTGTGGCATATGCGGCTAGGGCATATGAGCGAGAGGGGGTTGGCTGTTTTGAGCAAGCAGGGATTGCTTTGTGGTCATAAAACAGGCAAGCTTGATTTCTGTGAACATTGTGTCTTTGGAAAGCAGTGTAGAGTCAAGTTTAGTACATCTATTCATAACACCAAAGGTATTCTGGATTATATTCATTCTAATCTTTGGGGTCCTTCTCGGGTTGATTCACATGGTGGTGGTAGATATATGCTGACGTTCATTGATGATTTCTCAAGGAAAGTATGGGTATTCATACTTAAACACAAAGATGAAACTTTTGTCAAGTTCAAGCAATGGAAGAGTATGGTTGAGAAGCAAACCGGAAGACAAATCAAGTGCTAGAGGACAGACAATGGTTTGGAATTTTGTGGGGGTGAGTTCAACGAGTTCTGCAAGGAGCAAGGGATTGTGAGACACCGCACATTCAGAAAAACACCACAACAAAATGGTGTTGCAGAAAGGATGAACCGAACCATAATGGATAAGGCACGGTGCATGCTCTCCAATGCCGGGTTACCGAAGCATTTTTGGGCAGAAGCAGCAAACACATCAGCTTATTTAGTGAAAAGATCTCCATCGACTGCCATTGAGTGCAAGACTCCAAATGAAGTTTGGACAGGTTCACATGCTAACTATGAAGACTTGAAGATATTCGGATGTCCAGCCTATGCTCATGTGAATGAGGGGAAGCTAGAGCCTAGAGGAAAGAAGTGTATATTTCTTGGGTATGTAAAGGCGTGAAATGATACAGGTTATGGTGTCCAGCAGAAAGATCAAACAAGTTTCTTATCAGCAGAGATGTGAAGTTTGATGAGCAATCGATGTTGAAGCCAAAGAATGAAGAACTAGATGGAAAAGCTGAAGAGGGTGTTAGTGATAAGGTGGAGCTTGGTGACAAGGTGGAACTTGAGGTGCAAGTTCAAGGAAGCAATAAGACTATTGTTTCTGATGATGATGATGATCAAGATATTGTGCAAGAACCTGCCCAGGAAGAAGAAGCACAAGGTCATCAGTACAATCTTGCAAGAGACAGAGAGAGGAGGCAAGTTAAAGCACCTCAGAGATACAGCCATGCTGATTTGGTTGCATATGCATTTGCAGTGGGTGAGAACATAGATAGGGATGATCCAAAAACATATGAAGAAGCAATCGGTGGTGAAGAATCAGCAGAATGGGGAGCATCTGCAATTGAATAAATTGAGTCTCTTCACAAGAATGGCACTTGGGAGATAGTTGCAAGACCAAAAGGGCAGAAGATTGTTGGAAGCAAATGGATCTTCAAGAAGAAACAAGGTACTTCAGATGGTGAAGGAATAAGGTACAAGGTAAGGCTTGTGGCAAAGGGGTTTACGCAAAGAGAAGGAATTGACTACAATGAGGTATTCTCTCCTGTTGTTAAACATAGTTCTATTAGAACATTGCTTGCTATAGTTTCCTTGAAATATCTAGAGTTAGAACAACTAGATGTTAAGACAACTTTCCTTCATGGTGATTTGGAAGAGCGTATTTATATGCAACAACCAAAGGGGTATGAAGTTCCTGGAAAAGAAGATCATGTATGTTTCTTGAAGAAATCTTTATATGGTTTGAAGCAATCTCCAAGGCAGTGGTATAAATGTTTTGATACGTTTATGGTGGCAAATGGCTATGACAGGAGTAAGTATGATAGTTGTGTATATCACAGGAAACTCCAAAATGGTTCATTTGTGTATTTACTCTTGTATGTTGATGATATGTTGATTGCTTGCAAAGACATGTCAGAGATACAGAAGCTGAAGGAGCAGTTGAGTAGTAAGTTTGAGATGAAGGATTTGGATGCAGCAAAGAAGATATTGGGCATGGAGATTCATAGAAACCGAGATGAAGGCAAGTTGCATTTGTCCCAGAAGGCTTACATCGAGAAGGTGTTGGAGCGGTTTGGTATGAAAGATGCAAAACCAGTAAGTACTCCTTTGGAAGCTCATTTTAAACTTTCTAGAAAGCAATCACCTCAAACTACATATGAGGCAGAGTATATGTCTCGAGTTCCATATGCAAGAGCAGTTGGTAGCATCATGTATGCTATGGTTTGTACAAGGACGGATATCGCACAAGTTGTGAGTGTGGTAAGTAGATACATGGGAAGTCCCGGGAAGGCTCATTGGCAAGCTGTAAATTGTATTTTGAAGTATCTAAGGGGAAGTACAAATGTTGGTTTAGTGTTTGATAAACACTATGGTGATTCAACGAATGTTGTGGGTTATGTTGATTCTGATTATGCAGGTGATCTTGATAGAAGAAGGTCATTGACAGGTTATACTTTTACATTGTGTGGTAGTACTATCAGTTGGAGATCGGTTTTGCAAAGCACAGTTGCATTGTCTACAACTGAGGCAGAGTACATGGCAGCCATGAAGCGATTAAGGAAGGTATATGGTTGATGGGTTTGGTTGGTGATTTGGGTTTCAAGCAAGAGAATGCAACTTTGTTCTGTGACAGTCAAAGTGCCATTCACTTGACCAAGAACCGGATGTATCATGAGAGAACGAAGCACATCGATGTCAGGTATCATTTTATCAAGGATGCAGTTGAGGAAGGTAGGATAGCGATGCTAAAGGTTCCTACAGCGGATAACCCTGCAGACATGTTGACAAAGCCGGTTCCAAGTATCAATTTCAAGCATTGCTTGGACTTGGTTGGTGTCAACAGGTGTTGAGAGACCTTGAGGGGCTGAGCGAAGACGATGATGATGAATGGTTATGGTATTCAAGTCAAGGTGGAGATTTGTAAAACATGTGCCTTGAATACAACTTCTAGATGGTCTAATTTCTAGAAAGTCTAAAGTATTCTAGATGGTCTAATTTCTTAGTATTCAAAAAGGGAAGGAAGACTAATTCTCTTGCTAGTATTCAAAAAGGGTTAGCCCATTTTGTTTTTTGTGCAAGGGAAGGTGGGCATCAGGAGATATAAATACTTGATCCACTCTTGTTTTTTGCAAGAGAAACATAAGCAACTAAGAGAGAGTAAAAGGCAGAGAGGTCTTGTTCTTGAGAGAGAGTTAGTTATCATACTCTTGTAATCTTGTTTGAATCATAGTGAAACCGTTATCGTCGTCTTCCAAAGTGGATGTAGATCATCTTGATCGAACCACTATAAATCCTTGTGTTGTGTGTGCTTGTTTGAAATTTGATTTTCATTTCTATTTCAATTCTCTATTGATTGTGCTTGGAAGAGACGTTGGTCATAACAAGTACCTATAAATTTTTAGACGCTTGAGCAAATTTGGTACACTGAGTACTCAACATTCTTGATAGGTGTCAGGTTCATCAAGGTAATTTACTGCAGGGATTGGTTTCTCTAAACGTGTGATATACCTGAAGGAAGTCAAGGGCTTCTTTTAACCTGCAAAGCTTGGCACATATTCCCCATGTAAACCATTGAGGCTCTGAGTAGCACTTAGCATTACTAAGGTTCTCAACAACTACCTGAGAAGCAGCCTTGAGAATAACACACACCATGAGTCAGGGCCATATGAAACCCGGAAAAACTCCATGTAGGTCATGACAAGTAATTTAGAGATGAAAGTGTACTTAGATGTATTTAAGGGATTCACTGATTCTTGTTAGCTGATTTACTTGAATGTTGGGATCTTATTTATTCATCCTCAACATTGTCTTTTCTTCTCCTATTTTGTCCTCGATCTACTGTATTTTCCATTACCAACTTATGTCTTATCTTAGTCGGCTCAATTCCTAAAAGTGCCATTCTTGGAAATAGGTTTCCAAAAGTGCCACCCTAACCCCAAACCTACCAAAAATGCCATTATATGACATTTATGCCCCTAATTGTAGAGGACCCTTAATTGTTTAATATTATTTTCAATTTTCAAAACTTAAAATAAGTATTTTTCTATGTTGTTTTCAGTGCAAGGGTCCTGATGAAAGGGTCAAGACTATAAACTGGACCCCATCATTATTTAAAAAAATCTTATTATATGAATTAAAAAATTTAGTAATCACTTTTTTTTTAATGGTATTTAAGTTTTTAGGGTCCTCCATATTGGGTCTGGACCTTCCAAAGGACCTTTTTGGACCCACTCTAGTCTTCTTATTGAAATAAAAATATGATAATTTTTTGGACCCCACTCTAGATAATTTAAAATAAGATAATTTTTATTAATAATTTTTGTTAAGGTCCAGAAGAAGGTCTAGACCCTTTCCTAGTCCATTACCTGACCCTGGATTTGTAATAAAATAATATTTATTTGAATGGAATTAAATAATATTTAAAGGTCCGGACCTCCCCTGGTAATGCCATCTAGGCGCCATGTAGGTGACAAGTAGGATGAATGAAGTAGGGAGCTTATCTGCATAGGTCAGGACCTGTATATTCAAAGTCAGGACCTTTTATACCAGGTCAAGATATTTTATACGGGTCGGGACCTTACTGTTGTCAGGGTCCTAAAGCTTCACCTTCCTTACATCCAGTTAGAGGGGGACATGTGTTTTATTTAAATAATTCTTTTAAGTATAATATTATAAAAGATTTTTGTTATTGGTCAATATAAGTGGTCCTTTTCTATTGGTCAACTTGGTCGACGAGGGCTTTGTATTGGTTGATTTGTGCGGCTTCTTCTTCCTCGTCTTTCTTCTTCTTCCTGCTCTTTCACCAAAAATGAATTCTTCTTCTTCTTTTTTCTTCTTCTTCTTTCACCATCTTATCTGAAACATTTCTATTGTTTCTGCTCTTTCACCAACTTCAGTTCTTATTATTCTTTTTTCTTCTTCTTCTTTCACGGATTAATTCATGGCATTGCTGCTACCCCATGAAAGCTAGGGTTTTATATTTTACTAAGCATCCAACTGAGATAAAGAAGGAAGGATCTATACTGATGTCCAATATGTGAGTTTAACTTTAGCTCTTTCAAATTCGATATTAAAGTTTGGTTAATTTCAATTTCAAACTCAAAGTTAGGGTTTTTAAATATGTACTACATTGGGGATTTAAATTCATGTTTATTTATATAGTTTACAGTGAAATAAGGTATGGGTTATCTTTAATTTTGTGGTTTGGTTGGTTAATTTATGTAGGGTTCATGATACAGGATGATCTTAATTTTGGCCTCTGTTTAGCAATTGCTGTTTTGTTTAGGTTTCAAAACAAATTTTCCACTGCAGAAAACTTCTTACATATATAAGGAGGTTGCAACATAATCATATGATGGCATTAATGTCCAGTATTTTATCACCACCTTCTTAGTTATATGTATTGTTGCTTAAAGACATTTTCGGTCATAAATATTCAACTTGGGTACTAAAATGAACTACAAGAGAAGCTTTGGATTGTAAATATCAAATCTGATTTGGTGGTCAGATAAAGACTATGCTTGGGTAGAGTGTACACACAGATTAATCTAAATTTGCTTGTTCTCAATTGTCTAACAATCACCATTGGAAATTTAGCAGGGGTTATAAGAAATGGTAGTAGCTAGTATATGAAAGAGTACTGTCGCTATGTATATCGTAGATGTGATGTTCGATACGAGTTGTCATAATTTTTTGAATGATTTCAATGTTCAATTAGGAATTGATTGGTAATTCACTTTTTGCTTAAGAAGTTTATATGTATATAACTGATAGTGTGTTTTGTGAAATGCAGTTGCTTTTAGAACCCTAAATTGCCGTTGCCATAATGATAAGCAAAAGCTGTTCTCATCCACTACAATGGTGAATGGGTGCATAAAGAAGGTAGTGATGACTACAAAGGTATGACATATCTTGCGGGGGTACCTGATAAGTACACTTTTGAGGATGTGAAGAAGAGTGCAATGGATGTTTTAGGTTTCATGCACAAACCTTGTTTTGATGTGTATGGCCTCATAGATGTCCCGGGAACCGCATTTAAGCAAAGGATTAAGATTGTTAGTGAAGAAATGTTGATTTTTTATGTTGGCCAGACATGTGGAGTCCCAAGCTTTTACACAATCAAATATGGAGAAGAAGTAAAAGTAGATATTCCTCCCGTAACTCCCAAAACAACTACTGGATATGACAGCGGATCCAAGATGCTTCCCCACACTCCCTTGACCCCTCTCAACAATCTCTCGTCGAGTTCAGTGAGGATTATCATTCCAAGAATGAAACCGCCAAGGGAGATGGTGGTGTTAAAGGTACGTTTATTTGTCCCTCTTATTATTGTACTTTTGTATTATGTTTGTCCCGACCAAATAGTCACACTAATGTTGAATTTTTTATTTTTTTCAGCGAGTACTAGTGGTCCAAAGGCTAGGAGATGTCTTGAACCAGTAATGACTCCATCATCCAAGAAACTCCGCTGTCTTCATGATGCGCCAACAACTCCAGCGCCGGTTCTGGATATTCCTAAACCCCCAAAGGATATGAAGTACAATGATCTACGTGTGGGTAACACTTTCAAAAGCAAGGGGGAGCTAAAACTTATACTTGCAATAGCCAAAGTAGAAAGAAATTTTGAGTACATAGCTTTTAAATCCGACAGCCAGAGGTTTATTGCCAAATGCAAAGACAAGACGTGCAAGTGGCGTCTGCGAGCAGTTCCCTTAGATTCTTGTGGGTGGTGGAAACTCACAGTTGCAAACGATGTGCATACTTGTGAAAGCAACAAAAGGACTGACCCTGAATTAAGAACCAAAGCGGCCGCTCCTGGAATTGCAGAGCTTTTCAAGCTCAAATTCAAAGAACTAGATGTGGCCTTTACGCCCAAACAACTGGTTAAGGACATAAAAGGGATTATGGAGTGGTTATCAATTACCGGCAGGGATACAGCGCTTGCAAGCGTGGTATTGAGCTGATCAAAGGTAGCCCCGATGAATCGTACCAACACCTCGTTGGTTATAGTCACATGCTTGGTGCTCGTAACAAGGGTACTGTTACTGAGATAGTAACTGATTCGGATGATTCTTTTCTATATTATTTCTTTGCGTTGGGAGTATGTATTGAAGGATTTAAAAACTGTTTCAGACCCGCATTTGTGGTTGATGGTACACACCTTTGGGCCACGCCAAGGAGTTCTCTGTCAGCCGTTGGAATGGATCCGATGAGTCGATCTATCCTATTGCTTTTGCTGTTGTTGATTCGAGAACAATGAATCTTGGGAATGGTTTATGATAAAGTTAGCCGGAATACTTGGCGATAAGTATGCTATGAATGAAGATGTTGTTGTGGCAACAGACAGGCACCCATCGATCGGTAGAGCCATAAGGTTGGCATTTCCTTGTGCTAATCAAGTATACTGCATCCACCATCTTTCAGGTATTTAACAAGACTTTATATACTATTAACACACGAGTTTTGTGTTTAAATAGATTTGATATTAGTTATCTGAATGGATTCAACGTTAACCTTGATTTGTATTTAGTGTTACTTGTCAGACTGTAGCTCTTTATATGTACGTATCTAGACAGAGTTAGGAAGATAGTTGGTCCCTTGTATCATTAGATACGTAATTCAGATCAATGAAAATAGCATCATTTTGCATATAATGTACTAGGTACGGCATTCAGGTCCATGACAGTAGTACCATATAGGATATACGCACACAATAGTGGTCACATATATATGTACAGTCCAAACAAGTTTTGTTGTCCACCAAGCAGTATGATGTTATGTTCAGATACATTTCAGATATATATATATATATATATATATATATATATATATATATATATATATATATATATATCCATGCATCATGTTGTACTTATAGGTCAGTCCTGTAATGTGCCCTTGCAGAAAATATCAAACAGACCTACCATAGCGCCGCGGCTTCGGTGGCTTTTATAAGAGCTGCAAAAGCGTTTAGCAATGATGAGTATGAACTTGCTATGAGAGACCTAGGTTTAGCGAGCCCCGCTGCTTTAAAATCTGTAGTGGAACTTGGACCGGAAATGTGGGCCAGGGTGAAGGCTAGAACAGGTCGTTTTACTCTCATGACTACAAACGCCTGTGAAACTTTCAATTCAAGAATAGCTGATGTTAAAGGTCTTCCAATCTGCCATTTAGTCGATTACATTCGCAGGTTCCTTATGGAATGGTTCTGCCAACGTAGACAACTAGCTCGTGATCGGCAAGATCCTTTGAGTGGACATGCACGAGATATAATCAAAGAACGGTGGGATGTGGCAAAAAAGGTTTGTGGCTTGCCATGTTGAAGGGGACGAATATGAAGTAGACGAGGGTGACTATGTAGAGAAGCATACCGTCTATCTTGACCGAAGGTCTTGCACGTGCAAAGTGTTTGACTATCAGCATCTTCCTTGTCCCCACGTACTTGCAGTGTGTGAGACATATAAGATAAAAGAAGAAGGCCTTTGTGGGGAGTATTATAAAACATCTGTTTGGAGATCTATGTATGAACCTATAATCTATGGTGTGCTGAGCCCAGAAACTTGGGATGTCCCAGCAGAGGTGGCAGAGCGGGTGGTGCTGCCTCCAAAAACTACACCGGAAGTTGGTCGTCGGAGCATCAAGAGGAAAAGGTCTGCCATCGAAAAACCTAGAAAGAAAAGAGCTTGTTCAAGGTGTCACCAGACGGGGCATTATGCTAACAGCAAACGTTGTCCCAAGGCTTAGAATTGGAGTCGTTTTGGTTGCTGACATTGCTTACCTTTTTATGTTTGTTTGAAATAGTTTAGGCGGCACCCCTGATATTTTGGTTTTAGTCATGTTTTCATCCTCAGGGTAAATTAGTTTTTCCCAGTCTTGATACTAAAATTTAAATTTCGGAAAGCAGGTCTTCTGTAATTGAATTTGGGAATTACCCTTTGAAAAGGAATTCCTTAGTTTTCTAATGTTTATTAATTCTAAGTTCCGTAGCACTGGCATGTTTCATGTGAACTGATTACGAGAATCAAAAATCATTTACTTCAGTAGAGGTTGATGCAAAATGACAGGCACTCAATAGTCTTGTTTGAGACACCATGTTGTTTTAGTAATTGCTAGCTAGGTTATGCACTCATGTAAACGTGCTAATTTTCATTTACTTTTCTTATTGAAACAACGAAAATTATATAGCCATAACTAGGACAACCTAGAAGAACGTAACATTTCCATCATACCTAATAAAAAGCACTTTAAAATATTAAATAAACTAGTCAGAGTCGGACATTAGCTTAAACCATTTTCATCACTTTTCTTTTCAAGTGCTGCGTTCTTGTGCCTTCGGATATCGTCCCTCATTGCACCATTCATTAACTCAACAAGGGCAAGATCTTGAAACAAACATTGTCCAAAATTATCCTCCTTGATCCAAACGCCGCTGCCATGATAAGGAATGACACATGATACCGGGGTCGAGATCCCTAACCTGTTGCATTCTTCACGTAATCGTGATCCTCCCTTACTAACTCAAACCACTCCTTACTGAGAATTGGCTGCCATTTGTTATTGTGTAGAAATTAGTCACTACACGCTGGCCAATAGGTTTTTTCTGGTCGATAGGTTTTTTCGGGTCTTCATTCCTCCCATATATGGTAGTATAAATGGGGTTTGATTTGTTGTTCGGGCAGTTGAAAATAATGAGCTTACGCTAGACTGATGAGAGGACCCTGCCATTGTTAAACTAATATACCAAATAACTATGATTTTCTTTAGGCTAGAGCTGATTAAGCACAAACGAAAATGAATGTTGTCTATTTATACTTATGTTGGCAGACATATAGAACTTAATGCCACCCAAATATAGTTGGGCACCTCTATTGTTAACTGTGTCATGTGTAACTGAAAAAAAGAAGTCCATTTTCATGTTTCCCAATTAGTCTTATTTTCCTTGCAGCTGCTTTTGACTAATTGCAAAAAGATTTTTTTTTTGCAAAAATCAAAAAAATCAAACTTAGATATGAGTGAGGCAGGAAGACTGATTTCTCAGTTTACCACTCCCACCTGCTTGGGCTTCCGAGTCCCAAGATTTTTTTTTCATGTTTTCCAAGTAGTCTTCTGTTGGCAAAAGAGATGCTTTACTGGAAAGGAAGGGAAAAAAACAAATTTAAAGCTCTCCAATGTAGAGTTGGGAAGTAGGTAGGTCCGTAGGTGAGTCATTTATCACAACAAAGAAGAACAAAATTATATAAAAATAAAAAAAATCAAACTTAGATATGAGTGAGGCAGGAAGACTGATTTCTCAGTTTACCACTCCCACCTGCTTGGGCTCCCAGTAAAGCTTGTCCCATTATTTCTAGACAATGTACCGTAAAAAGATTCGTAAAGGACAAACCATTTACTCTCTTACTAATAAAGTGTGTGAGAGAAAAGATCTAAACCTCGGGGTAAACTACCTCCTCGACTAATAAATGAAGGAGAGCCCAAGCGGTGGGAGTGTTTGAGTTGGGAAGTAAATACATATTCAAATTTCAAAGCAAGAAAAAAAAAAAATCAAGCTAAGATATGAGTGAGGCAGGAAGATGCTTTCTCAGTTAACCATTCTATATATATATAAAATGACATTCCACATTTGGGACTCTATGAGACTAAGATTAAGACTTTCAGAGGAAGGCGCAAACATAGTCATTGATCAGAAGTCCAAAACATGTAAATGTGCGTTTTTACCATCTGATCAGGATCACACATTTAGTGGTTTCAAACAACTCAAATTCCTCACAGAGAACACATAATTGGGTTGACGGGACTTTAAGTGGCGAATGTGCCCAAATATCCTACTTTTATGTATAATAATACACCATTACTATACTATACAATACATACTTCCACCTTTTCAATTAACAATTTATAAAGAACAGAGGCAAAGAGAAATTTGTAAAGAACACAGACAAAGAAATTGAAGTTAGAATCCTCAGAATTGCAGAACATGTCACCAAGGCTTGCAGAACATGTCACCAAGGCTTGCAGAACATGTCACCAAGGCTTGAACTCCATTCACTCCAGAAAGATGGCGTTCTTTATATCCTCATTGGCTTATTTCTAAAATGGTCTTCACAAAAACATGAAATGGTTTTCTCCAGTCTCCGAGGAGATAATTTTTGCCAAAATCTTACCACCACCAATAATTATACAACAAATGACTAAACAATCAAGATAGACTAGAAACATACCCATTAAAATGAGAGAGATATCATTATGCACAATGAATACAAGTATGAGATTACCATAACTTGAAATACTTGATATATGCGTTCTTTGTTCATACTCACAGAACATGAAATTACTTCAAATCCTGATCTATGATGCTGTTGCTGAGTTTGTTCATACTCACATAGCAAAATGATAAATCCAATCATCTAATCTGGTACTTTACATTCACAACCTTCAAATTAAAGTCCTTCATGGTGTTCTCAACTTCAGTTGGGCATGTTTCCAAGTTCCAACATGTTCTCTTTGCACCTTCAGATTCAATTTCTTTCTTTAGTTTCTCAACCTGCAAAAACAACCACACCAAAAAAAAAATATCACATCAACACCAATACACAACTTCCATATCAAATTAAAGTTCAAGACATTCAATTTAAGTAACTAACCTAAGAGAACCCTAACTCTACCTGATGAAAATAACCTGTAAAAGAGGAAAAAGAAAAATTTAATCAGAACCCTAACTGTAACTGATGAAGACCAGAGATATAATTAAGCTATTACATCTACTAGAAAACAACTAGTAAAACAATAATTGTTAAACCCCCATGAATAAAATCGACCAAGTAAGAAATCAAGAAAGAAAAGAATAGAAAAAATGAAATTTTAAATAAAAACCCTAACCATACCTGCTTGATTTTGTAAAATCAAACGTGCTTCTTTGCAAAATTGAGAGATGTTGAAGGTTAATAATCATAATGAGGTTTTGTCATGGAGCTTAAATGGTTGGTAATGGAGGAGTTCAAATGGAGGAGGATATATTTTGGCTGGTCTGATTCTCATTTGCAAATGAACCGATGAAGAGAGAGGGGAGAAGCTGAGAAAGTGATAACTAGGGTTATGGTTTGCTTATATTGGTGGCAATGGTCGTAATTACTGTGAATCTTCAGGGTAAATTCGCTATATTTATTGTTTCTCCCTAAATCGATGGCCAATAACCATCTATTGTGTCTCATACGGATTAAGAATCCAATGGCTCACATAAACCTATTTTTGTTCATACGGATCATGCGGTTTGTGTTTCTTTGTGTTTCTTTGCTAAACTCAATTCGTGTTTTTGGGTATTAACAACCTTCATTACGACCTGAGTCTCTCACTCGGATGAACTGAAGATGGATTATATGAGTTTTTATCATCTCGGGTTGGTATATTACTAAAGTTAGACCCCGAGGTTCTTATTTCGATGAACTGAATATGAGATATATTGGATTTCGAAATATCGGGTTCGTATATTACAAGAGTTAGACCCCAAGGTTCTCATTTCGATGAACTGAATATGAGATATATTGGATTTCGACATATCGGGTTCGTATATTAATAGAGTTAGACCCCGAGTTTCTTATTTCGATGAATGAATATGAGATATATCGATTTTTATCATCTCGGGTTCGTATATTACTAGAGTTAGACCAGAGGTTCTTATTTCGATGAACTGAATATGAGATATATCGATTTTTATCATCTTGGGTTCGTATATTACTAGGGTTAGACCCGAGGTTCTCATTTCGATTGAATATGAGATATATTGGATTTCGACATATCGGGTTCGTATATTACTAGTGTTTGACCCCGAGGTTCTTATTTCGATGGAATGAATATGAGATATATTGGATTTCCACATATCGGGTTAAGTATATTAATAGAGTTAGACCCGAGGTTCTCATTTCGATGAACTGAATATGAGATATGTTGGATTTCGACATATCGGGTTCGTATATTACTAGAGTTTGACCAGAAGGCTCTTATTTCGATGAAGAATATGAGATATATTTGATTTCGAAATATCGGGTTCGTATATTACTAGAGTTAGACCGAGGCTCTTATTTCGATGAACTGAATATGAGATATATTTGATTTCGAAATATCGGGTTCGTATATTACAAGAGTTAGACCCCAAGGTTCTCATTTCGATGAAATGAATATGAGATATATTGGATTTCCACATATTGGGTTCTTATTTTACTAGAGTTTGTTGAGGTTCTTATTTCGATGAACTGAATATGAGATATATTGGATTTGAGCATATCGGGTTCGTATATTACTAGTGTTTGACCCCGAGGTTCTTATTTCGATGGAATGAATATGAGATATATTGGATTTCCACATATCGGGTTCGTATATTAATAGAGTTAAACTTGAAGATGAGTTCTCATTTCGATGGGTTGAATATGAGATATGTTGGATTTCGACATATGATTTCGGGTTCGTATATTACTAGAGTTAGACCCCAGAGGCTCTTATTTCGATGAACTGAATATGAGATATATTGGATTTCGACATATCGGGTTCGTATATTACTAGAGTTATTAGTTTCCGAGGCTCTTATTTCGATGAAGCTGAATATGAGATATATTTGATTTCGAAATATCGGGTTCGTATATTACAAGAGTTAGACCCCAAGGTTCTCATTTCGATGAAATGAATATGAGATATATTGGATTTCCACATATTGGGTTCTTATTTTACTAGAGTTTGACCAGAGGTTCTTATTTCGATGAACTGAATATGAGATATATTGGATTTCGACATATCGGGTTCGTATATTACTAGAGTTAGACCCAGGTTTCTTATTTCGATGAACTGAATATGAGATATATTGGATTTCCACATATCAGGGTTCGTATATTAATAGAGTTAGACCCGAGGTTCTCATTTCGATGAACTTGAATATGAGATATGTTGGATTTCGACATATCGGGTTCGTATATTACTAGAGTTAGACCCAAGAGGTTCTTATTTCGATGAATGAATATGAGATATATTTGATTTGAAATATCGGGTTCAGTATATTACAAGAGTTAGACCCCAAGGTTCTCATTTCGATGAAATGAATATGAGATATATTGGATTTCCACATATTGGGTTCTTATTTTACTAGAGTTTGACCCCGAGGTTCTTATTTCGATGAACTGAATATGAGATATATTGTATTTAGACATATCGGGTTCGTATATTACTATAGTTAGACCCCGAGTTTCTTATTTCGATGAACTGAATATGAGATATATTGGATTTCCACATATCGGGTTCGTATATTAATAGAGTTAGACCCCGAGGTTCTCATTTCGATGAACTGAATATGAGATATATTAGATTTTGATATATCGGGTTCGTATATTACTAGAGTTAGACCCAAGGTTATTTTTTTGATGAAATGAATATGAGATATATTGGATTTTTATCATCTCGGGTTATGAGATATATTTTTACTACCTATGTATTCTATTTTGTTTTTAAACTTTAGTGGATTTTTATCTTTCAAAGAACATGGAGTAGATAAAATATCTAAGCATCAATTTTAGAAGTAGAGACGTTTTAAAGCAGATACAAACCGCTATACATACATAATGAAGGATCATAACATGATCTACAAAATATGAACAAATATACCCAGGGTATAATAGTCCATCTGCCTAGGAATTACTATTCAACTATACACATCCAAAAATCGAGGATCAGAAGATTACATGTTACTATTCACCAATTACATCCATTCACCTCTAAGAATTGTTTCTTGAATAGTTGCACCGCAAGTTCACATCGATAACGAGTAGCGAAATCAGGTTGTACTTGACAAACAGGAATCTTC
Organism: Papaver bracteatum; assembly: GCA_023529315.1. Lineage (NCBI taxonomy): Eukaryota > Viridiplantae > Streptophyta > Magnoliopsida > Ranunculales > Papaveraceae > Papaver > Papaver bracteatum. Next base: position 121,741 of record JAJJWX010001030.1, read on the forward strand.
CAAACCATATGCTCGATAAACTTGAATGCAAACACCCACAAGAGTGGTGCATAAATTGTATATGGATTAATTCTCCAAATATAAGGTTAAAAATTCAAGGTTAAAAATAGATTTCAAGTAAGACTCACGTATCATTTTGCTTGGGGTTTTTCGTCATATCTACACCACCAAGTAAGCGGTTGTATGCTTTCTCAAATAATCGAATTTGACCGACTTAGGGTGAATTTTGTTTGAGCGATTATTACGATTGGTCAAGAGAATCATAAATTATAATTGTCTTCTCCTTTACTTGAATAGAGACTACGACCAGTGAATCTTGTTAATACAAACTACACCATATACGACATCAACATTATCCCAAGAGGGTAAATGCTCACTAGGTGGTGAACCAAGCGTCACCTGCTAACCCTAATCTAAATCTGTCAACTTGGGCAAAATCACCATTCGCAAGAAGTTATTGTTTCACAAGCAAGGCGATTCAGTCATAATGTATTCATGCACGATAATATAAAGAATTAGAAAATATCCAATCTATTCTGCACAAAAACTTACCGCTAAGTGAGATTCAAAGTATGACCAGGTACCAGTCGATTTGTTAGAAGGATCGACTTGTGCAAAAGCACCAATGTTATGTCAATAATCTGCAGTGCGGACAATAAACATCTAACTTCTCACAACCCAAATAATATCTGCATTATTAGATTTAAACATCAATACCAAATGATGCAATCTGACTCACATTGCGCTTAACCAACCAGTTGAACGTAGTAGTAGTTTATACTCGAGCAAGACAACAATGATGTACCATCACCATCATAGTTTTCGCCATGTTCCTTGATCTTGTGGTAGATTACGATCCATTACAAGGAAACACCATGATTGTTAGTTTTCACATATACAACAAGACAGAGAAACCAAAGGCAAAGGGTATACTAGGGAGGAGGCTAACCCGAGGTTTATGAATCTGTTCACATCATCTATATCCCGCCCCGTTATTCGCTGATCCAAGATGTCTTCTCCAAAATAATTCATGAATCTGTTCACTTTGCTTGTCGGAACCTTTTTTGTGTTCTTTTTGCCCACTACCTGTAGGAGTATCTGGTACAACAGGGGAAGGTCAGGTTTATTTTCCTTCTAGCCCTTCCCTGGCCTTTTGTAACATCATCGAAAGAATGATAATGGGTGCAACAGTGTCGGTCTGGGTTTAATTTTGTTACGCTTTCTTTTTTTTCCCCGTTGAGTGTTACAAATGTTGTCCGCCTACATATCCGACACTGAGTCAAAAAGTCATACCACGATAGTTTTTGAATAAAGTACAAAAGATATACGTGCTAATTTAGCCACAACACTAGAGATGCAACAAATACTTACAATAGGTCGGCTTACATCAACTTCCTTATTTGGATGATTGTACGGATATGGTGGAGGTAACTCAATACCGTTGGATCCATTGCGGAGTCATATCTGGCTTCGCATTTGCCGCACCATCAAAATCTCCTTCTTCGTTATGTCCTCCAGGTGGAGTCGCACCATCAAAATCTCCTTCTTCGTTATGTCGTCGGTGGAGTCCCCTGTTCAAACAACATGAATATCAGTTCAATATAACTTCAATATCAGAATAGATGTGACATTCTCTATCTATCTTAATACAATGAATTTCCAAATAACTCACCGTTTTTGTCTTTGACAATGCATTGTACGTCTATGGGTTCCACCAATCTTATCCTTTATTGATTTGATCTCGGCAGTTAAACACTCTATATGATTCAACATTGTTTTATGGCTATTACTTACCCGGACGCTTAACTCCTCCAACGACCCTTCTTTGCACTTTTAAACATCTCCATTTCACCAATCTTTGTGATTTTCAAATCCTCTGTATGACCAATCATTGCATTTTTCACAAAAGACTAAAGAAGCAATAATTGAAGTTGATGTCCTAGAACAAAGACCATCAGGTTGGGAGCTAGGAGGTGCCACACGTTCTTCTTCCTCACCCTTCTCAAACATATCTTCTTCCTCCACCCCATTTTCATTCCCTAACAGATCTTCTTCCTCCACCCCATTTTCATTCCCTAACAGATCTTCTTCGTCCTCTTCATCATCCATGTTGCTCTCCTCTGGAACCTGTTCATCCACAAAAACATTTTTAGACACATTTTCTTCCTCACCCTTCTCAAACAGATCTTCGTTCTCCACCACATTTTCATTCTTTAACGAAGCTTCTTCTTCGTCATCTACCAAGGGACCTTCACATAACCCCAACATTACCAAACGCTTAGCATCTTCTTTATGCCACATAATGTCATCACATACTTCATCCTGTAATTTTATAAAGACACTCGACCAAATTAACAATACAGCAAACAAAAAAATAAAGTAACTAAGGTAGTTATTACTTCATACCTTTGACTCCTTCAAAACCGTAAGTAGAGGCTCATGGTGTATAACTAAATCTCATGTAACACTATGCATATGCGGGCGCCAATTTGCAAAAATAGTCTTGCTTCCAAACTTACTAAGCACTTTCGGCAACACTTCCAGACCCCAAACCTTGGGGGAAAAAGGAAAACCTTTAAAAAAACAATCGCAAAAAAATAGACAACTAGAAAATATCAATCCAACTGATTCTTACCATCAGGACATGGGCCATTCCTTGACATTTGTAAGTCACCTCACTGCCAACGGGCTTCTCATGCTTAATCTGATAAGCTAAGGCAGAATTGCTTTTATTAATAGTTCTGCTGAACGCTATCTCAGCCCAAGGATAAGAGTTGAAGTCGACAAGGTTATCCACCAGGTACCAGTGATCAGACTCAACTACTTTGTCATCTCCCTTTCCCAGTACATACCTGTGGACAACATATAGTAACGACAATTTCACCTTGTCATCAGATTCCAGTGGGACTTTGACAATTTCACATTCAGCATTAGTGTTGTCCTCCTTTTTGCTACATTTCTTCGATTTTTGTTCGTCGTCATCGTCGTCCACTTTGCCAAAAAGAAATAATTTCAAACATTTTCCGCCATTCTTTGGTTTCTTTTCATCGGGGAAATGCTTCATCTTAAGGCAGGGCTTCGTGGCGGGAAGAGAAAATTTATGGTCTGACTTCTTAAAACTAAGACCGAAATCAATGCGAACTCTTTCTTCCGAAGGAGAGTTCCTTTCCACAAACCATTATGCGAATTTCTTCACGGTTACCCTTATCACCTTCATCACCAGTGGAGATCTGACTAGCTAATATGAAATGAAACAAGGCACTAGACCAGGTTTGCATGGGCAGGTGCAGTAAAGGGCCAATTGCAGTTGACAAAAATATCTCTTGCTCAGCAGAGAGAGAGGGTTACGCACCCACTTCAAAACCTTCGGGCTTGAGTATGTTGATACATGGCACGTATGAGCCGGTAGACTGGCGGGGGTGAACAAACACCCTACAATATAGAAAAAAATAGTTACACCAATAACAACATACAATTTCTTAGAATTAATATTTGAGAGCGGCAAGCACGAACATTAAAAAAAGATAAATAGTTGTACATTCCAACTAATCCAATAACCACCTGTATTCAAGTCGTAAAAGTGATTCAAGGAATGACCGGTCTAGTTTCCGTTTACAAGTGGCTTATACCAAATACACCTAGAAAGAACAATGAAGCAACATGGAAAAAATAGGATTCACATAGAGGCACCTAACTTTCTCTTATATATAAATAACTAAACTATTGATATTTTTCAAATTTAACTTCTTAAAATAGTGCGCAGATAGGCAGTAGCTTGGGTTCTAGGCTATTAATGCATACATTTCAGCATTTGACAGGGAATGCTCAAGGTGGCACAAGTAGGCTCAAAACTATATCTAAAAGTAAGTATGACATCTATACGATCTTTATCGATTATTATACTCGGGAAATATCTTACGTGAATCTCCATCAATAAAAAATAAGAATAAGTGACCAGACACAGCACATAAAATGAATGGTTAGCCTTAACAGGCTAAATGTCACCTATTTACCTTTCAACACCATCTGTAGATACCACTCTTTTGTCCTCAACTGTGGCATCCAACACTGTTTCATCCGCATGAACAGCAGATTTCAATTTTCGAGAACACTTCTTCTTCTTCTTCGCTCCTGAACCCATAACTTGGAACCTACAAAAATAATGTAGTCGAGATTAGTAATAACATAGTAGTAATTCATATTCTTTAGTTATTACTCAAAGTACACTCCGGACACAAAGTTATAGTGATTAAGAAAACTAAGTTCCTATCTACCTAAAACAAAGTGATCATCATCACATTATTATGACATTATAAAAAATTTGCAAGTGAGGCACTAATTATGTAATGAATAGGCTGTGATTAGTCAGCAGCAAGGACTCTAAAATGCAAGCTAAAAGCAGAGACAATGAGATGAAGACCACTTGGCGTAGCTTTACAAACAAAAACATTTCCACACACCAGCTATACAAGTAGCTAAGTCATATTAACACATCAAAACAAAAGATTGACAATCCATCATCAACGACGTTGATATTTATCACCGACAGGACAAACATAAAGCTATGTGACTTTTTTTTTATCGAAAAAGCTATGTGACAGACAAACATTCGCGATCGACAACTACATAAAAAATGTAGATCAGAACATCAGTAACATCTTCAATATTTACAATTACAACAGTGGCTAACTAGTTACGACATACACATTAATGTAGACATAAATTTGCGCAAAGGCCGTTGAGTCACCATCAATCCAATAGATAATGGTACCGCTTTGTGGCATTGTATCCCAAATTAACTGGATGGATACTTTGTATTTTTTTACTAAATTTAATTCCAATACATAAATTACAACAATTATTCACAATTCAAAAAGAAACACCTTGAATACACATTAGGCCACCATAATTGCCCTTCCTGGAAAGATAACATTTTAACACACTAAATCTCCATGTATGAGTAGGTACTACACAGCCACAACACAAACTAAGGATGACGAGTTAAATTAACCATTGGTGTTCTCTTGTCTTGCCAATTAAAAGCCAAATCAACTCACTGTCAGACTGTTTTGTGTACTCCATTTTAGCTAGTTGTGACTCAAAAATACTACTCTTTTGAAAAGAAAAACACAATAATTCTAGTTCTACGACATTCTTGCTCCGAAACGACAATAATTACCATTAATATTATCATGAAAAAATGGTACAAGCTTGAAAGTAGTGGGAGAACATAAGTCGCATATAAGGATGAAAGTAGTGACTGGTTGATACTAGAGGATGTGCCAGATTTACTTGCAAGGGAAATATGACGAGGCTAATGGTAGGAACTGACAAGAGTAGGCCGTCTTGTTATAGGAGGGTGGTGGTGAGATGCTCTGTTTAGCAAGATGGCTACTCGCTAGCATATGTATCTATGCTTCTTTCAAACACTTCATAATATGTGTTCACATCATTTCAGGAAAAGCAATTACAAAGACCAATGAAAATTGCAGTTTAAGTGGTTAAATATATATTCATACAACATGTTACAACCATCCACAAATTCATGATTTAGAGTTAATGTTGAATCTAAAACAATGAAGCTTTTGGTAGCCATGACAAAGCAGAGGAAAACAAGGAAGAGTACTAATTATGTAATGAATGACAAGAGTTTTACCTACACTTAAACTTAGGTAGACCACACCAATGCTCTGAACTAGGATTCAAGAAACAACTCCAACTATCTCTGAGCACAGGATCCACAAGTAATTCAGATGTTTAGTATCCGATAAACCATTCCTGAAAAAGACATAACACAAATCACATAAGGGGGATCTTGATCACACTACAAATCACATAATAACTAAATGGGCTTTCTTCATTCCATGCCAATAAATCAGAATGTCTAGGACAAAACACACATAACAAAATTGTTTAAACTTTTTAATTAGATGAAGTAAGCCTATAAAAATCAAATTCTCTCCAACTAACAATTTCCAAAGAATAGCTACTTCAAAAATAAAAATTGCTCTATTATCATTCACCAGTTAAACCCACTCAAGAAATTATTCCAAGTTTCCTCTTGCAAGTACATGAAATTAAGTAAACTAAATACTGATAAGAAGACCAACAATTTTGAACAATTGAGATCAGTTTTAAAGAAACCAATCTGTTAGAACCATTAACCATAATGATTAAAAGTTCAACATGCAACAAAAAAAACAATAAATCATTTCTAATAAGCAACATCAGATTCGAATGAGAAGATACAGAACAAGACCCAAACTCAGAATTTGAGAGTACCCCAACATAATACACCCAATTTTAAAACAAACAAACAAAAATTTCTCATTCACAACATGCTACAGTGATGAAAGTATGAACCCTAATTTAACATAAAAATAAAATAAAATCTATACTCAAAACCCTAAGAAATCGAAATCAAAACTAAAGCAAAAAAACGAATTTCCATAGAATAAATCGTAAAAAATTTCATTTATCTCAGTTCCAAATACTCTAATGATGATGAACATAAAAAAAATGAGATTTTATAACCTAAATCATACCTTTTTTTTGCTCAGTTACCCTAAATCGTAAATCAAAATGATGAAAATACCTGTTTCATAATCTGAGACGAAATTCAATTTCTACAAACCGCTGAGACGCTCTAAGCTCTAAATTGAATTCAGAGACGAAATTCAGCTACCCAATCTATCTAGAAATCATAGCAGTTGCCCTCTCTAAGCTCTAAATTGAATCTGAGCGAAATTAAAACACTGAGAAATCTCTGAAGAATGAGAGAGAAGGAAGTTGGTGGAGAAAATGAAAAAAGAGAAAGAAAAGAAAACTGAAATGAGAGAGGCGGAGATGACGAAGTGATTTTTTTTTTGACGGAAATAACAAGAGAACGAGATAAATATCTCTGCTGAGGTGGTAGCTGACTCTGAAAGATTTAATTGCTGAGGTGGTAGCTGACTCAACCAATAGGGTCTGGACCTTTTCTAAATAAGGGTAAAAATGTCTATATAACCCCAAAAGGGTGTTATTTGTATATTTCAGTTAAGGGTGGCAGTTTTGGAATCTTGTTTCTGTAGGGGGCCAGTTTTACACATTAAAGTTATCTTAGTATCTTGGTTCAGAGATGAACGATGCTGATGGTGGTGAAGACATTGCCGAGGAAGAGTTGTATGTAGAATATGTTTTGTCGAACTTGTTGAAGGAGGTGACACCCTCAAGATGGAATGCGAGTTGCAAAGGAGAACTTTCCTGTCCCACCAAGAGTGCGCTATAAAATGGTTTAGTATTAAAGGCAACAAAAAATATGAAATATGTCAGCAAGAGGTTTAGAACCTTCTGTCACCCTTCTTCGAATCCAAAGTGTTGAGATCCGAAATCCAAACAAGAGGTCAACAAAGAGCGGTTCAAAGATGAGGCAAGTGAAAGTATGACACAACGATTTATAGCAACTAGGAATTTATTTTTTCTTGAACTCGTCTTTTAGTTTAAAAATTCCTCAATATGTCTGCAATTTATTGCTGGTTTGATCCAAATCTTGATCACATAGCGAACTTAACCATTTACTATAACTCTTATCAGGGTTTGGCAGGATGTTCCTATTCTTGTCATTGTCAGCATGCTGGGTTACTTTTGTTTTCTTGAGCAGCTTTTGGTAAGACTAACATCAGCTTATGGTTCTACAATTGTACTACGTTTTTTAGTATCTTCCCTAGAGCACTTTTTCTTAGCTATTCCTCTTTGGCAGGTTGGTAAAATGGGAACTGGTGCAATTGCTATATCACTTCCATTTGCTTGCATTTTTTGGTCTTCTTGCATCAATGACATCATCAACCATGGGTAAATCATTTCTTGCCCTTAAAAGTTTAATAGTCTTATCAATGCAGTTTAAATTAAAATTTGCTAACTGTTTGTGGTGTGCAACTATTGCATCAGTGGAGAAAGTATATCTGGGTCTTAGCATCGGTGGAGTTCGTGATGGTGGTTTTCTTTACTCATATTCTCCACTCATTGGTAAGTGGATGTTGTTTTTTCGTTGATTGAAGAAGTACAGTTAGAATACGTCTAGTTGCTTAGGTCCCAACTGGATTTATCATTTTGATAGGTGTTACCAAACAAATAGACTTAAACATAAAAGCAGTTTCAAAGTCGATTACTTCCACGAAGGCATTTGCTTTTTGCCTATGTGACCAAACCAAGCAAAATCCATTGAATGTATCTATATTTTTAGGCATAACCAGTCCAAACTTTACAAGTAAATGACATTTCCTCAAACCAAAATAACATGTGTTGTTTTTCTTTTTCTTTCCTTGAATATGGATTTCACAGCTTCATGTGCAATCTATTTTGTCAATCCTACTTTCCACATTCACGGGGGTTTGGCCTTGCCATGAGTGGTAGTTCTATATTTGTGGAAATTCTGAGATGGAGAAGAAGGTGGCTTGTTTGGTCAATTAATCGTCGCCAAACCCAACAAGGAACAACATCCGGATCAGATCAACAGCCAGAACAAGAGCAACCAACACAGAGAACTCATTCTAACAAACATAATGAAGCTGGAATTGCAAATACAGTTCTTTTTGATGAAGTGATGTACAGAAAGTGTGTAATACCTATCTCTATCTTTACTGTTTAGTCTATCCAGACATTTCATCAATTATTAGGATTTTGATCACACGAGTGAAATGTTGTATCCAAGATTAGTGACTTCTAATAATATCTCTCTTTCTATCAAAAAAGTTTGCATTTATATGCAAGTACATGTATCGAACGAATCTTACTTTTCCTACAAAAATTTATAAAATGCATAATGTGATATACCTGCGATGTAGTTGGATGAGTTTATCCAATGGCATGTGTATGAGAGAAAAAGTCTTCAATCACGAGGGATACACATCCATTTTTAAAAAAACTTCTAACCCCAACTCCTAAATTAATGGATAGATGATGGCATGGATTTAGCTAGACATCCTAGTCGATTTTAAAAATAATTTTAATTTATTTATTTAAAAATGATTTAATTGCAAATCAATATTTTGTATTAAATGTGCACAGCCATTGAATCAACTATATAAGATCAATGCATCATCATCTTCTAACCTTTGTATTTTTTTTGTTTAAGATTTTTTTTTTAAGATAGGATCAATGTAACAAGATTACCATGTAAAAAACATATTTTTATTATGATCATCATCGATAATTAAATCAAACTTTTTTTTTAGGGTTTATGATATAGGAAAGGTGTTAAAAAAACAAATCAAGTCGAGGGCTTGATGCTTTCGGTTAATTTGATTTACTCATCTTCTTGTGCTGGTGGTATACAATGATATTGGTGTTTTAATCATTAGTATTCTGTGTGACATTCCCTACGAATATAGAATCTGGTTCTGGTGGTATACATTGGCATTGGTGTTTTAATCATAGTATTCTGTTAACATTCACTACGAATAGGAGATCAGAACAATTGAAACTTTGTTAGTGTTTCTCAAAGAGACCTAATTTAATGGCGATTCTTTAATTTTTCAAACTCAGCCTCTCTTTCGTATCAATCTTGATTGATTCTCATGGAGAGTGCTAATCTAACTTCTCCATCTCAAGGACGGATCTTGATCCTTCCCCTTAGTACGGGATTTATTGGTTAGTAGAGATTGATAGATTCGCTTTGGGAGTTTAGAGATTAGTGAAGTTAATTCGCTTATCTATGATTACTGGAAAGGTCAAAAGAAGAATTTTGAAAATGAGGAATAGACAAGCATCAAGGGAAAAGGGATAAACAAGACAGCAAACTCAGGGATGTTGAGGAACAAAAGATCCGAAGGAAGAATCTTTCAACTTGAGAGAAAATCTTTTACGATTGAGGTCGAGTATTTTGGGAATACTAAAACTGTTAAGATAACAGGAAAGAGGGAGAAGAGGATATCGTGCTTGGCTAGCATTTCATCCAGAAATAATTGGATGGGTGAAGAATACGTTGGATAACATTCTGAAGGAGAATACAGAGGAAAAGCAATGGAAAGAAATAGTAGGGGAAGATGTTTATTTGGCTCAAATCCAACAAAATAATGAAGGCACGTTACACGGAGAGTTCAAGATATCGTAAGAGTGCAGAAGGTAGATCATTCAGTATTTTTCCCTTGTGGAGAACAAAAACTATGCTGGTACTCACTATCTGAGGTTCTAGTAATAATTACATTCCAAAGATAATACCATTGAGGTCTGTTGGGAACTTGCACTCTGAGGAGAATATCCGATTTTGGATGGTAAGGGGTCGAACAAGGGAGGATTAAAATATCCAAAAACATTGGATGGGCATGGTGGCTGCTAAAACTTTAAAGACACGTTTTGGTTGGAAGCGATTTTTGAAGATGGATGAAATAAATAATTTAACTGCAGTCGTGCAATTAGAGTATGCAGAATGGTGCCGAATTTGGAAGACGGAGATATGGGAGGAGGAAGGAGTTATTATTAAGGTATATAGGTGGCAAGGAGAAGAAATGGATAACCAAAAATCCGTGAAGGCTAAGGTAGATGAACCTAGAGACAAATGAATAAGAAGAAAATGAATTTTCACTATTCCCTGTTGAATCATTGCATACTGCGGGAAAAATGGGTGAATATCAGGGGATTACCACTGAAATTGTGGAACACAAAGAATTTTTCTACAATCTGTGATGCACTAGGGGGATTGGTGGAAATAAGTACTGAAACATTGTCAATTAAAACGGTTTCAAAAGCGCATTTCCATCCGTATCTGTAGGAGGAGACCTGGACCGAATACCTTCTATGGTAGTGGTGAAAGAGATTGGAGGAGACTAGATAGTTTTTTAATGGTACAATGGGATGAATTATTCACCTGTAGTAAAATTAGCAGATGATGACTATTCGAAGGAGTTGGAAGTTTGATGTCGAATGCTGGAGTTTGCTAACGAGGCGAGCAAAGGACCAATACACTCAACAACTGGGCTAATTCTGTTAACGACGAGGAAGAAGGAAGTTGGTATTCAAAAGACGGTAGCAGACAAGTAAAGTTTAGACCTAGTATCTCAGGCTTTTCTAATGGCTCAAGATACTCACCCTTACTGGCAGGGGAGGAATCGGATGACGAAGGACTGAACTAGTTCTTCTGGTGTACAGCTTAACAGGAATGAGATGGAAGATGAGGTGGTTAAGAATCTATAGAGGTACAACAGAATAATGAGGTGGAAGATAATGTGATTGAGAAAAAACAGTGAATCTCTTGTACAGGTCGCATTATTATTTCGGAAGATTAGCAACACAGAGAGAAACGTTGAAACGAAACATGACTAAACTTGGGGTGGCGAACTATAGACAACGTTTTCATACTCAAGACGAAGCGGTAGCTCACGGTAACATTGGTGTCGAGGGACGTGGAGAGGATAGCATCGGAAAATGAACGGGAGGCGACCTCATTGAACGGTGGAGAAGACGGAACAACACCGAAGATATCAGGTAGGGGAAGAAGTTATCTTAAATGGATTTTAAGATATTATGCTTTTGAACATAAGAGGCATGAATGATTTTGGACAAGCAAATCTCAGTTAAAAATATCATTGGTTCACAGAGAACTACAATCTGTTTATTACAAGAAACTAAATTGCAGAATATTACTGATAGCTTTGTAAGTCAACTGTGGTATGATGAAAACTTTAGTTGGAACTATATTCCATCGGTTGAAGTAGCGGTGGATTATTGTGTATATGGGATGGGAGTAGATTTGAGAAGCTGGATGAAAGAATTGGGTACAATAATATTACTAATATTTTCTCTACTAGGATAAATGGTTTTCAGTGGCACTGACGAATGTACAGTCCTTGTGACTATAATCTTCGTAGGAATTTTGGGATGATATGGCGGAGGCAAGAGGTGGTGGTCTGGTCCATTTGTATATGGGTGATATGAACGTTGTAAGATCAGAAGTGGATAGAAACCGTGGTGTTGGCGATAGTGAAATAATGCATTGTTAAACAATTACATCTTGGAACAGGAATTGATTGATCAACCTTGATTGGAGGATCATTTACTTGGTCTAATAATCACTCTTTAACCCCTTCTTTGCAGTTGATAGATTTCTTTCAGCCATGATTTTGAGGAAGCTTTTCAAACGCTCTTCAAATAGGGTATGTTGGAAATAAGTTACAATTTCAGATGCAACTCGAGAAATAATACTTTGATTACACCGATAATAGTAACAAACAACTCAAGAAACATGAGAAAAATACTTAACACTCAGCGATGTGTTATTATTATACTTGAGATGCAATGATGATAGTATTTAAAAACTTAGTAGAGGCACGATGAGATACTGTTTGAGCTAAAGGTAATATTTGCCTTACTCCTCCTAGATGCTATAACAATTAACAAATTACCTCGGATACAACTACGTTAGTTCTCCTCTATGTGTAGCATACACGAGAGAACCTTAGAACTTAAAACAAATAATGAAAACAAAAACATAAATCGAAACTACAACCAGTTTTGAGAAAACAAAAAGTAATTTATGTTTCAAACTAACTATGTTTTTGTAAATGAGAAGTAGTATTACAAAATTATGTTTTAAACTACAACTCGTTTTTTATGTTTCAGTAAACTAAGAACTTCTATTTAATGTTTTCAGAACTTAAATAAAATTTCGAAAGAATAAAAGAAGAAGAAGAATTTCAGAGAAGAGTTCAAAGGTATGGTTTCAAATGAAATTCTTCTCTCGTATTTATAGCAAAAAAACATTTCAACGTTCGACCAAGAATCAATGCGATGATTTGTCGCGGATTCACGCTTCACCTTTTGTCGGACGAGTAAAAGCATCCTTTAAATCGAAGAAATGTTTTGTCGGAATTCAAATTTTTTTTTCGAGATTCTTCGAGGTGCACAGTGTTACAACGACATTTTTCAAAGATGCTTCACAGGTTTTTTTTGCACACCTGGGTGGACACCTAAAATCCGAGAAGGCAAAGAATAAAATTCTTTATATGTGGGAGAAACGTGTGGAAAAATTCGGAAAAAGATAGGTCGGATAAACCCACACCCACACCCTCACCCCTCACCCCCCTCTCCCCTCGCCTCGCCTCGCCCACGCCCTCGCCGACGCCGAGCCTTTGGCCGAGCGAGCCGAAATGAGTGACGAGCGTGTATGAAGACAGCGCTAACGGGAAAGGCAATAAGAAATGCAATAAGGTTTAGGCAACCTTGCCATAGTCTAGGCTTTCCCCATACACAAAGGTCTAAAGACCCAAAGGGCCATACCCCATGCTAAACCAATACTATTTAAGTCTAAAACACTAAGAGTTTTAGTCTATATGGGACTAATGTTTTATTCATTCACATGAAAAACATCTAGGGAGTAATAGGTCTTGGGATCAAAACATGGTCCATGCATTTTTTGATTAAAACAAAACATTGTTTTTTCTAACAATCCCCCACATGAATAATAAAACATTTCGATAAAACACGAGAAAAACATAAGGCAACAATATAGGCTAAGGTGTCCAAGGATTGAACCTTAACTTAGTGAGAGGTTACACAACCGCTTGTTGATACGGTGAACGCAATGTCTTGAACTGCCAACAACAATGAATGCAATTCGGGAATAACAACCACACTTGATGCCTCAAACCAAGAAAAACAGTGCCAAGTTCTTAGAGTGTC
>JAJJWX010001031.1:0-19741 GCA_023529315.1 Papaver bracteatum
TAAAGTTAGGTTTAACGGTTTATACTGTAAGTACTGAATATCGCAAGATAATAGTTCACGAGTATCGTAATAAATGAAGGAGGAAAGAGTTATAAAATGATACGATGATAGAAGTAGCGCTGAGAAATATGAAGTTTTGCGAGGATGAAATAATTTTGCGAGAATGAATTGCGATACTTCGCAATCCATATACAGCTGTATAAGTTTTACTATAAATATGAGTTCAAATGTAAAATTCGAGAGGTTCTTTTAGTGAGTGTAAGAAATTATCTTAGGAAAGAGAATAGGAAAAGTTGTAACTATTCTAGTTCCATTTTGATAATTCCATGTAATCAATTAAGAGAATTAATAAGAAAGTTATCATTCACCATCAAGAACTTCTTGAGTTTTTACTAATTCTATTGAGGGTGTAGTTGTAGGTTATTCTGCAACTACATAATTGGCGCTAGAAACATGAATTTGAAGAATTTCAGCATTAGCTAGAAAAAATGACAAGAAGAAGAAACACATCGTAACCATTAATCAAGTAAGAAGAAGTGTAAGACTCGCAGAGGAGAAGCAAATATAACAGGAGAACCTAGTAGAGAAGGAGTAATCGAAGAAATCAAGCTCAACAAATAATAGATCATGATCGAGTGAGTATACACACTTGGAGAAATGATACACCAGGTAGGAAGAAGATAGAGAACCACAAATCGGAGAAAATGGAAGGTTGATGGGAGGAACAATTCTTGAAAGAGAAAGGGAGATGTTAGAAACACTAAGACAAGGAATCCAAGAAGAACGAATGATCGAAACTGAAGAACGTGCCAATTTAACAAGACAAAATCAAGAATTGAGGATGGAAAAATGAGATGCTACAAAGAAGGAAATCTCAAAGTGTTGCAAGATCAAAAGTTAGAACAGAAAGAGAAGGACAAAATTCACCGATAATCAATAATGAAAATAATATGCAAGAACAAGCGCAGAATCAAGGTGAAAGAAATCAAGAGAATCGTTTCATTTTAATACCAAACCACTTAACAAAACATGGAGAATTTAATTAACAAGGCCAAATCCTAGAGAAAGCAATCGAATCGAGAGGAAGAACAACAACTTATGGAAGAAGCGAGAGACAACAAGCAAGACATCAAAAAAATCACGAGAATGGAGTAAGAAGATATGAAGAGGCTCATAACAAACAAAATGTTGAGTATGAAAGAATTAAGAGAAGAATTGTAAATCAACAAACATAAGTAGAGAGGAATGAACCAAACTCTAGTCGAAGTACAAACAAATCAAGAAGAAGTAAATCATAGAAGGGGAGAAATGAAGAAGAAGAAATTCACGATATTCGCATGAGAAGAATGAGAAGAATAGAAAGGGAAGAACAAGAATTCCAAGATACTCATGCGACCAAAAAATTATGATAATTTAGAAAGAAGATATTTGCGAAATTGTGCAAATGAAAACATTAATGAAGAATATGATAGAATGCGAAGGATCGCAAGGGAGGAAGCGCAAGAACGTAGAAGAAGAGAAGTGCATTAAAAAGACCAATGGATGAGAGTTCCGAGGCAAATGCACTTGATTTTCGAGAATTAATGAAATGAGAGGGATGATAAACAATAGAAGAGGAGGAGATAGAAGGCAATTAGATGAAGCAATAGAAGAAGTGTGAGGACTCCATTTGCTAGAGAAGTGCAATTGGGAGGAATTCCACCAAAATGCAATTTGCCAACACTTACCAAGATTTTTGATGGGACTTCATGTGCTATTCAAGACATTAAAGCATACATAAGATGCATGTTACAATGGGAGAATCATGATGTTGTGTTATGCAAGTACTTCGATCGAGTTTAACGGTGGAAACTTTAAAATGGTTCAAGGACTCCCTAAGAACACTATTACGTCATTCAGTCATTTGCAAGCAACTTTCCTCGGAGCATATATCACAAATCACTCTTCACGGCTTGGTATTGAAGATGTATTTGGTTTAAAACAAAGAATGGGTGAAAGTTTGAAGCATTTGGTAAGACGATGGAAGACTATGTGCAAGTGATATGGCGGTATGCGCGTGGATGAGAGATACTTGATTATGTCCTTCATAAATGCGATGTTCTGAATCGAACAATTATATGTTCAAATCTTTAGAAGAAAGAATTCCATAATGATGACAGAGTTACGAGAATTGCAAGAAGAATACATTACACTAGAGGAAAACAAAACAAGATGGAATCATATCCGAGAAGCAAACACTAGCAATCAAGATGGAGGAGCAAATTTACTTCCCAAAATAATCAATGTAGTAGAAAGTGTACTTCGCAAACATCCTCACAAACTTCTTCGCAAATTTCGAGAGAGAAGAAAATCAATGATAGCCAGTCAAAAATGGTAGCAATGGGTAGTAGAGATCAAGAAGAGTATGATAGAGAGAGGAATTTCTATAATCGAATAGGAAATAACCAAATTCCAAGATTAGATAAACAACAAGAAAATTATGGGGGACAAAGGCAAAATTATTTCGGACAGGGGAACCAGAGACAAAATTATAACAATGATCAAGGAGGTCAAAAAATGGTAAGGGAAGAGATAAAGTTTCCACCTTTGAATACAAGTGTAGAAAAGATATGGCAAGCAATTATCCTGGTAGAGCATATACCAACTCCATGGAACATGGGAAAGGAACCACCAATGGGTCCAAGAAGTCATGAATTTTGTTCATATCATCATTTTCATGGACATTCTACAAATAATTGCCATAATATCAAGAGGATAATCTTGCGAATGATTGATCAAGGAAAACTAAATCAATTTTTACTTAAGCATTACGATCGCAACAATTAACACAAAGCTCCAACCATAACTCGCAGGAGAACACAACAAAAGAAAAGGGAGAAGAAATCCTACATATAGAAGTGGGATCAAAAGCAAGGAATTTTTTCTGTAATTCCATTGTTCATTCATATAAAACTATAGAGGATTTTCATGATAATGTGTTAAGCATGGTATATGCGAGGGATGGTGAAGGAAAGGAAGTAATGAACATCGCAAAAATTTCACGACTTGAAGATTGGCGTAAACGTTGAAATTTCTTTTGAAGCCACTGAAATTCCAGAAGGTTGTGAAGCACATGATAATCCATTGGTAGTAAGATTAGCAATCTACATGAATATGGAAGAAAACGAAGATGATATGGAGGAAGAATCAATTGGTCTTAATAGGATTTTGATTGATACGGAAGTTTGTCAATATCCTCTTCTATTCTCGCTTACAAAACTATGGGGGAAAAGATGCAGATTTAATACCTTCTACTTACGTAATTTATGGTTTTAATGGAACTTCCAACAAGCCCAAAGGAGAAGTGAGCATGCGAATTCCATTAAGTGGAATGCTTAACGAAATTCTATTATCGTTGTTGATGTTTAATCACCATATAATGCTTTGATAGGAAGACCATGGCTTCATGGAATTCTAGGCGTAGCTTCCACTCTACATCGGTGCATAAATTTTCCTCATATGAAGGGTATTGGAATTATCAAGGGTGATTGGGGTGAGGGAAAGAAATGTTACGATACGTAGTAGAAGTTTGCGAAGGAAAACTACGAGAAGGAAAATTGAGAAAAAGAGCAAAGGTTGTGAAAAGAAGTGAAAATTTAATGACGGAGGATTAAGGGTAAAGAGAATAAAATTACGATGATAATCATACAAGAAATTTACGATGATAATAAGGGGTTGTGATTTGCGAAGAAAGAAGAAGGAAAATAATAAAACAAGATGGTAATCAGTATGTTTGCTCGTGAAAATGAGGTATGTGGCAAAACAAATTTTTTTATTTCGTGATAAATTTTACGAATATTGTTTGCTCACAGGAAATTGGGGAAAAGTAATGAATTTCAAAATCTATATTGCGATTAAACTTTTATTAATTTGCGAATAAAAGACAATAATCTGTGATCAACCTCCAAAAAATAAAGAGAGCGCGAGAAAATTTTATACAGGAAAACCTTTGTGGCGTACACCCTAGTTCCAAGCTATATTTCAGTAAGAGGCAAAGTCTAAAAGTACGTCATTTAAGGGGGTACCTACAAACGTGGCTAAGGGTAACAGGAACACCACCAAGGGCCCTTAGTACATGGTAAAAATTTAGGGTACAACCCAATAATGGGGTACCTATCCGGTTAGACACCTTGGATTCTCACCTAATCTAGCGACATTACGCAATATAAAATGCGGTGTAAGAGGATTTAGGTTGGGCGACTAAGGCATCTTGTCTTTCCAAGAAGTGCGAGAAAATGATCAAGGCGCCGAGGTACACATGGTTGAGTCAAGAGTGCTGGTGAAGTTGAACCACATCGCCATTTTTGACAAGTCTTGGCAAATGATGCACTTGGCCCAAAGATACCCCATAGGGTGCAACCTCGTAACTATAATCCCTATAGGCAAAAAAAGGATAAGAGGTTGCGATCAAAAGGCTGGTTGTTGGCGAACCGGATGGGAAGAGATAACCTGGTATGGTCGATGGACGCTTCCTTGAAGGGGAAACCGTGGGGAAGATAAAGGGCAAGCACCCTCCATTAGGAGCCGATACTTGCTATAAGACGCAAATGTCACGAGGCTTCTTGTTTGCGAAAATATAAAGGCTTGTCATATTTGTGCAACAAATGAAGTTCTGCGAGCATTCTAAAAAAAAAAAAAAAAAAAAAAAGAAGGAAAACATACAAAAAGAACTCATGGAATGAAACAAATAAGTTAAGATGAGATCAATGGGTTATTACATGAAAGTGTAAAAACGTCCTGCGATTTCATCGCAAGACGATAATGTCACGAGGTTGTATGTTCGCAAGAATGTTCAAACTTATCATATTATCGCAAATACAAAAATTTACTACAAAAAAGGTGGAAAAATAAGACCTTTACTTAGGAAGGCATAATAAGACCACAGAAATTAATGAAATTCATCACATCAACATCATTGAAGAAATTATACAAGTATACACATTATGAAGATCTAAAAAGAAGACAGCTTCGTCGATATCATTGAAGAAATTTTATAAGAATATACATTATGAAGTTTTGAAGAGAAGACAGCTTCGTCAATACCATTGAAGAATTTTTACAAGAAGTCCTATAGAAGAAGATAACATCATTGAAGAACTTTCACGAAGACTTAACAAAAGATGCGATTTTGATAGCAATCAAATACAGATAAGTTCATACTCGTAAAATGTTACGAGAATTAAATACTTCTTATACTTCTCCACATATTGAATAATTCTCCACAAATTCAATACTATTTATACTTATTCAAGAGTATATCATATTTATTATACTTCTTCAACGGATATTTAATTTTGCGAAGGTTAAGTACTTATTATACTTCTTCATACAATGAGTAATAATTTTATACTTCTTCATATATTGGGCAATTCTTCATGAATTGAATCTTTGCTAATAATTCTTCAAAGATATTTTATACTTCTTATACTTCTTAAAGGTATTTTATATTTCGTATACTTCATACTTCCTATACTTCAAGGGGAGATTTATTATTTACTTCGCAACATTCATAAAAAGGCAAAAGGCTTATATTTCTTATACTTGAAGGGAGAATTTTTTTATTCATAATCACAATAAGAAGAAACTTCGTAAGATAAATTGAGAAGGATATTCTAATACTTCAAATGATAGTTGATCATTTGAAGAGCAATAATAAGGGAAAAGGAATACAAAGCTAAGTCTTTAAGATATATTATTTCTCTCACATGATCAAGTTATATGCGAATAAGGAAACAATCAATCAAAGAAAGATTAATTCAAATTAAGCTTTGAAAAAGAAATTGTTGGATTGATTAAAAGTGCAATCAAGAAGAAAGTGTTGTATTGAAAAGAAAGCAGAACAAACATACAAAAAAGAGTGAGTTCTGAAACGGATATACAAAAAAGAGTGAAGTTATTTTCAAAGTGATCTATTCCCATCAAAATGATCTTCTTCTTCAACTTCACTATCATCTTCAACTTCACTTTCGAGAGATTTCGGATATGGAGTATCTTAGAATTTCTTGAAGAAAAGGAGCGTATGGTACTTCTTGAGAGGAATTTTCATTGTCTTCGCAAATCTTGCGAGTCATCTTAGCTCTAAAACGCTTGATATATAAACTATGGTTATATTTGAGAAATTAAGTTTGAGATCTCAAATCGAAATTTTCTTATTACGATTAGCAAGGATAGTTTCCCGGATCGTTATTCATCTTCGCATAATTTTCTGCATCAAGGAGATAAATTAAGAATTGGTTAGCAAATTACGAAGGAAAAGTAATCAAAATAATTACCATTGCAAAGAATTTACCTTCTAATTGTTTTTATCATTATTTTAAGAAAGAATTTTCAAGCTTTAATTGATTATTCTCCTCCGGAGAGAAGAATTATCAATTGCGATGCTCGCAGATTGAGAATTATCTTCGTGACGGGATATTAATTTCTGCGTTATCAATACTTAAATCCTCACTTTAACGACGGAGGTTTGAATTTTCAACCTCTAACTTCTTGGCAACGCATTCAAAAAGTTTTCTTCGGCGATAGAATCGACGTCTTTTCCAAGCAGAGATGACTGTTAACTATTCCAACCTAAACAAGAAAAAAGGGGTTAGAAATCAACAAAATAAGGGAAATAAACAAGGAATAGAGAAGAAATTACCATGCTACCTAAAGCATATAATGAAGCGAGGAGAGACTAATCTTGAAATGCCTTTGAGGAGTTATTATCAATTACAAGGGAACTTTACAAGCCTTCGCAATAAGTTTGAAAGCATTCACGTAGAGCATTTCCTAATCCACGGGAAGAATGGAGGAAAGCTCGTGATATGCTAACCATTGTCGAGGCAAAAGTCTCGGGATACTAAATCTTCATTTCCACCTTCATCAACATCATTATCATCATCTCCTTCGGGTCGAAAGGGTATCGATTAGAACTAAAGTCCTTCCGGAAATTTATCATATTCATCACCAAGATCTTCCTCAATATTCTCATTAGAAGAGATTACATTGGAATGAGACTTGGTTGAGAGTTTCTTTTTTCCTCCTCTCGTAAACAACATCTTGAAGTTTCCTTTTCCCTTTGCGAAGAACATCATCTTGACTACCCGTGGCTTGGGTAACCTTCGAACGAAGAGTTTGTTGTCTTGCGATCAACCTTTTAGAAGAAGTAGAACTCTTATTTTCACTCGCAGCAATCTCAGGAAGAAGTGGAACACGCAAATTCAAATAAGGATAAGAAGCTTTAGGCAACAATATATTGTTTAGAAAAATACAAGAGTGTTTTTACCTCATTTGAAATTAAAGGGTAACAAAAAGATAAGGAGATGGAAGTACATACATTTCTAAAAACCCAAGGTTGATAATGGCCGTTACGAAGGTTCAAGAAGTTCTACTATCCCAAAAAATATAAGAACCCGAATAATATTAAAGGTACTTTATACCAATCTTCATCATTAGAACGACGAGGTGTCTTATTATTTCTGAAGAATAATCAATATCGTGCATGAGAAGATCATCTGTGCGATATTAGCTTTACGATGAAGATTAACACCCCAACGATTATCTTCTTTCTAGCGGGAATTAGTGTGTAATTTTTTGAAGAAACCCCAATCAGATAATTCGCAACAATTTCCATATTTTCAAATCCAGGTTTCCTAAGATCAATCAATACAAAGATTTCCCAAGCGCACGATTTGCGGAATTCAACTAAGAGGCTAATACAATCACCAATCAATTGGTAAATGGCACAAGAAAAATTGGGTGGGAAATAATTTCATAGAATAGAGGAAAGTTAACATCATAAAGAGGAAGAGAAGACCTTGAGGATTTGACCTCGTGAGATTAAAAATTTTCGATCATCCCAAACATAGTTGGTAAAGATCTTCACACGGAAGAGAAGATTTATTATCATAACCTTCAATCTCGAGAGAATGAGGTCCCTATCAAAGAAGTTCGCGATTAATCTGTTCAATAGTTTTTTTCTTTGGTGCCATTGAATATAAGATGGAAAATAGAAAGGAAAAAAAGATAAAAGAGATTAGAGGAAAGTGGTGAAGAAGATGAATAAGATAAGAGAATAAAAAGCAAAAACAAAGGATAATATTTATAAATAGAGAGTTTGATGAAGATAGAAATTCATTAATCACTAGTGGCGTGAACGGTTGAAAAGAACGGTTACGAAGAAACGTGTCAAAAGATAAGGAAAAAGTAAAAAAGATGTGTTGCGAACTTGATGGGTGGTAATAACTACACTAAATTTACGAGAATAGGGATTCTCATGACATTTCTTCTTCGTAGAATTGATATGAAAAGAGAAAAAGATGTAGGAATATGAATATCGCAAGATAATAGTTCAATAGTATCGTAATAAATGAAGGAGGAAAGAGTTATAAAATGATACGATGATAGAAGTGCGCGGAGAAATATGAAGTTTTGCGAGGATGAAATAATTTTTGACGAGAATGAATTGCGATGCCATAAATCCATATTTGTATAAGTTTTACTATAAATAGGAGTTCAAATGTAAAAATTGAGAGGTTCTTTTAGTGAGTGTAAGAAATTATCTTAGGAAAGAGAATAGGAAAAGTTGTAACTATTCTAGTTCCATTTTGATAATTCCATATAATCAATTAAGAGAATTAATAAGAAAGTTATCATTCACCATCAAGAACTTCTTGAGTTTTTACTAATTCTATTGAGTGTAGTTGTAGGTTATTCGAAACTACATATCGTCACAAATAAAAGAACTTTTGTTTGATAAATAAATTACAGAGTGCTACAACATGTCTTTGACATTACTGGGCTGGTCTAGTAGCTCTTGTGCATAAGACACCTTTCATCATCACGGAAAGGGTATTAAATGATGGGAAATTAACAAAATCTAGGCGATTAATAGTTAGCGATTTCATATAAATTAATGAAGGCATCAGTAAATTACTCTTGAGCTATTTAATCATCAGGAATTGTTATATGATGAAATGGTGACAACCAAATCCTCTTTTAAAACAAAATTATCCGTCCATCAATCCATTTCAATCCAAAAACATCATCAAATTTAGGTTGAATTCTCCTAGTGATACGTAATTTTAACAAGTGCTTGCTCCGCCAATCACTTTAGAGACAAAAATGAACCTTTTTAGTTTTGTTCCTTAACATTTCAATCACTGTTAGCTGAACAACAGAGATCGTTCTGAGACATTAGTGCGTGACCTTCAATCGATATTAACCATTCAACGGCTCGATTTTGGTGCTGCCGATTGTCGATGATAAACCTTGAAGGATGTCGCCATAAACTCCCATGATTAAATGAAAACCGATTCAAATCTTCCGATGAAGAAGTGGGCTTAGACATGGGGGTTTTAAGGCCAAAACTTGCCCATTTCCTTGTGTAGAATATTAGGGGTACAAACAAATATATACGCAGTTTTTGGAGTACTTCAAGTATCAAATATTTATAAAATAGTCATCCATGACTTCATAATAAGTTTCCTTGTGCCTTAACACAAGCGCCTTAGCTTCATTGCTTTGTACATTCTATATTCTTAATAAAAATCTCTCTTCTTATCATAAAAAAAAGTTTCTTTGGGTTTTAATTATGTTAAGGTTGTCCACACATTTCGTTTTGCACAACTGAAAGGACTAAATCAAAAACGATCGTCCATAAACTTTGAATTAATGCATGTTTGTATACAAAACTAGTAAAAATCCATACAACTCAGTAGGCTTGTTCGAGCCACCACCGGTCTGGCACACAAGTGCTATGAACACTGGAAAGGATAGCTCAGTTGGGAGAGCGTCAGACTGAAGATCTAAATGTCGCGTGTTTGATCCACGCTCACCGCATTTTACTTTTTTATTTTTCGTCAGGAATGGAACTCTGTGTGAATCCCAACATTTTTACATCCTATATCATTCTTATATACATATATAAAAGCCTTAGAAGGTCGATTACATTATGTTGGTGGGTAGCCTGGCAACAAGTCGGGCACCAACACCCTTTTGGATTGCTAGCCCTATTCGTAAAAAAGAGTTCCTCCTATCTTATAATTTGCATCATGGTTGGTGATGCAATTCTTCAACCTCTTCAACAAAATTATAGTTTCCTCGCCCAACTCCCTAAAGTTGTAAAGGCTAAAACAGCAAAGCCATACCGTGAGTTGCGCACTTATCTAGGTATTTAATACGTTTACGCGTTGAGGCCCTCGATATGGCCTGACCGGGTATAAATGTACGAACTCCCCACCAGTGAGCGGTGAAACAACGGTAACATCAAAACAAACATCCCGACCATTTTCCCAACCATGAACAAGTATATCCGCCGGTCTCAAGGGAGTACCGTTGTCCGATAATAAACCAAGCTCTACCTCCTTCCCGACATGTACACCGCCTTGTAACAAATGTCGTCGAATACATCCCTGGCAAGGTCATGGCGAATTTGTTGCCCACATCATTAGCGCAGTGCAGGGCATGGTCTCCGAAAATATCCATCTTTTTGTTGCAACTTGAGCATGTACTATCTTCCCGAAAAGAGGTATTCCCAATCTATAACTTAACACCGACCTAAATTGCCTCGGTCCTATACTTTGATTTAAACCGCCAATGGGAATCGCCTTAAGAAAATCCAAAGCATGTGGCACCTGTTGCTTTGCCATAAACTGAATCTCGACCGGACATAGAGAAGTGTGACGGAATCTGCTTCTTCACAACATCAAAATATAACACTGCCAACGAACGCATTGGATGTGGGGCAATATTATTTATGTTGAAGGTAGAAGTATTCAATCCACATACCTCTAGGAAATTATTCAAAGCTCGCTTGAAGCATGCGCTCAGCACATCATCAGAGGAAACCTTTAGCATTTTCTCTTGCAAGCCCCTAGTCTGAAAACATGATGCGATATAACAAAAATGGCTAGTATCCTCCATTGTATAGACACCGAGACCCCATCTTTCATTGGCAAGGTGGAGAGACGTTGTTGAAGTGGTCCAAAGCCAGCGCCATCTCCTGTGACAATGTGTCTCAAAAAGAGCATCAAACGTTGATCAAACAAGGATTTAGCTTGCAAGCAAGTGCCAAGAGTGGCAGTCCTCATAGCAAAATATAATCTTGACACCTCAGTAGCAGTGCGTAATGAATAAGCGTCGCATTGAGGATCTTGTAGTTTCTTCACAATGTCCATTAGATGAATTGTTTTGTCTGCTCTAGCTTGTATTAAATCGTTGCTGAACTTAAGATCTAGGCTAACCGGTCGCCAAACAATTTCACTCCTCTAGAGGGCCTCACTGATGTCCGAGGAAACACGTTATCTGCTAAACTCCTTTGGTCAACAATAGGCCAAAAAATCTCGTCTTCTTGATGTTAAGATGAAGCCCTCTCGCTGCCGCTTCCGATCAATAATGCTTAAAGCCTTCTTATATACGAGCACAAAAATATTTCTCTCGCGATAGTGAAGTTGTTGACCTTTGCTCGGGTCATGATCATGGTATCCCAACTTAAATTAATAAGATGCAAAGCTAATTTGGCTTGACGTTATCAGCTTTTGGCCTAACCTTTGATGGATTTTCCCACCAGAGCCAATGATTAATCAAGCTAAATTTTATTTTAGATTTCGTTGAACAGGGCCCAAGCATACGACTAAAACTAAAACATCAAGAAATAGTTGGTACGCATTGCACCTACTAAAATGGGTCAGCTCTATCCTTTTCTCTCCTCATGTTTCTATTCATTATTTTTAAGAGAAAGTGCATCGCCGGCCACACCACCAAACACATTCAAAACAATGTTAGACCAGAGTACGTTGCATCTTTAATTTATTGATCGAAATGGTTGATTTAGTCCTAAAGATGTATTTGCTTTGTGAAATGATGCTCAAGACAATGGTGATTGTTCGTACCCAAAAATAATTCTAGGCACAAAACACGATGATTTGATGATGATTAGGGTTAAAAGACGATCAAAAATAAACAAGAAGACAAGAATTTACGTGGTTCGCAAGTGTTGCCTACATCCACGGAGGAACGGATATTTGCTTTATTGATTATGATGATACAAAGGATTTTCTCCGGTTAGCTAACCTAAAATTCCATATAGGAATAGAAATTTCATCTTCTCGAGTTGGATTTTTAGCCTCTTATTTATAGGCAAAAAACCCTAATCTAGTTCCATAATAAACCTAGATTTGTAGTTTTTTAAAATAACCACATGGATTTATACTTATCCTTTAATATTTGTGTCTATCCTTGAAGATGCAAGTCTATCTAGAGAGATTCTTGTATATCTTCACATGATTTGAGTTTATCTTAACAGATCCTTGTATATCTTCATAGAATTTGTATCTATCTTGGCATATCCTTGTATATCTTCCCAAGATTTTTGTCTATCCCAAAATGACTTCTATAATAAGTCATTTGGGCTTCATAATAAGCTAGAATGGGCTTCCATAATAAGTCCCCTGGTTTCTCAATAAACCCAAGTGTTGGTTTCCTCAATATCCTCCGGACTTATTGAGGAAGTCAATAAGTCCGCTTTGGGCTTTTGGAATCTTCTTTAACAGGCTTTTGGGCTTGATTCACGGGCTTCTAGTGTATTTTATACACGGTACAAACAATAAGCAGGGACTGAGCTAGAAGTTTTGTTTAGGGGGACAAAATATATATTGATAGTCATAAACTAAAACCAGCTAGGCACTAAGGTCGCAAAAAATTTCACCTTTGCTTAACTGTATTTTGGGTTGATATCACAATGAAATGCTTGTTAAGTTGTGTTAATATATGAATTCACGTATAACACATACTATCGAAGAGTTTAATTGATTGTTTCAAAGTTATCCAATCATTTTGAATTAGTTAACTATTTTCATATTAGGTATCTGACTCTTGAATTTGCTAACAATATGCTATTTAATCCTGGAAAGCAGCACCTTTCCGTTTTTTCTTTCTTGACATAGCTAGTATTCAGCAAATTCATAAATTTTCACTAAATTTATCCCCGAATGTCCTAAAATTACCAAATTACTGAACATATATAGCTAATATCACAGAATCTAGGGGGACTGATGTCCCCACTAGATCGTTAGTAGCACCGTTCTTGATGGTGAGCACAAGGAGTCACTTGGCTCCTCAAAATTTAAGGTGCTTACAGTGAGGAAGTTTTTTTACAATGTCTTATACGCTATAGTAGTCTCGCAAGTGATAATAAGTGCCTAAACTATAAAGAAGTCTAGTGACAGGAATTTTGCTTCTCACACAATTCTGTTGAGTTTTGTTTCATTGGTTCGTATTTATACTAAATACATAGTTACAGATGTTTACATAGATAAGGATAGAATAACAAAGAATACTAAGAACAAAAGAATTGGAGGACTAAACCTAACTAGCTACAAGCAAGGGAGGTTGAAACTAGATACAACAATAAATCGACTGAGTAGTTTATCAGTTGACCTGATAAACTTAGTACCCTCCTCAAGTTGGAGCGGTAGAGCCTGAACGAAAGCCCAACTTGTTAACCAAACGGCCAAATTGTGGAGCTCCTAAAGGCTTGGTAAAAACATCTGCGAGCTGATCATAGGAATGAAGATGCTTTGGTAATATCAATCCACTCATTAAATTTTCACGAACAAAATGGCAATCAATTTCAATATGTTTAGTGCGCTCGTGAAAAACCGGATTCTGAGCAATGTGAATTGTTGCTCGACTATCACAAGAAATGGTGATAAGGAGAGGACATGATATGCACATGTAGTTGAAAATATTTTCTAACCATTGAAGTTCGGCTATTAGATTTGCCAAGGAACGATATTCAGCTTCAGCGGAAGAGTGAGCTACACTAGGATTTCCAGGAAATATGACAATCACCTATTGTAATGAAGTAACCTGTTGTATAACGACGAGTAAGAGGAAAACCTGCCCAATCAGAATCCGTTTAACCGCGTGTAGAGATGGGGGACTGGATGCGATAAAAATATGTCATGCCCAATGGTTCCCTTGAGATACCATAGTACACGGTGAGCGACATCGAGATGGACCGTACGAGGATGTTGCATAAATTGACTTAGATAATTTACATAGAAAGTTATATCTGGAAGATTGACAGTTAGATATAACAATCAGCCAATAATACAGCGTAAAGATCTTGGATCAGTTAATTCCTTACCATCCATACGAAGTAACTTGAGGTGTGTATTCATTAGGAAAGATGAAACATGTGCCCCTGTGAAACTAGTGTCCTTAAGAATGTCTAGAAGATATTTTATTTGACATACAAAAATACCTTTATCTGATCGAGATACCTCAATGCCTAAAAAATATTATAAGCGACCAAGATCCTTAGCCGAAAAATGAGATGCAAGACGTAGCTTTAGTGAAGTGATGAAGTTATTGTATGTGGTAGTAATAATTATGTCGTCAACATAGACGAGAACAAAAATAGAAGTTATACCACGAAGATATGTGAAAAGAGAATGATCACATAAGAATTTCAAATCCTTCAACTATCAAAACTGAGGAAAGTTTAGAAAACCATTGACGAAAGGCTTGCTTCAGGCCATATAGAGATTTCTTAAGTTTATAGACTTGAGACTCACCTTTGAGTGCCAAACCAGAAGGTATCTTCATATAGATTTCTTCATGAAGATCTCCTTGTAAAAATGCATTACTGAAATCTAGTTGGTGTAGAGACCAACCTTTGATCATAACAATAAATAGTAATTAATACTCTGAAAGTTCGTAGTAGTCAATTCATTCCTGTGGGTATAACCCTTTGCCACGAGAAGAGCCTTGTACCGTTCAACTGTACCATCAGCTTAAACTTGATTTTAAAACCCATTTGCAGCCAATGACAGTTTTACCTGGTGGTAAGTCTATTATAATCCAAGTGTTGTTAGCTTCTAAATCCATTATCTCTTTAGCCATAGTTGCTCGCCACTTAGGACATTTAGTGGCTTGTGAAAAGGATTTAGTTCTTCCTAAAGAATAATCTCAGCAAGGAAAGCTTTATGAGATGGTGAGAAGTTATCAAATAAAAAATAATAGTCATTGGATAGACCGAATTCGATTTACATTCAGTAGCTGAGCAATGATAGTCCTTCAAGTATGATGGTGGATTTCTAATACGATAAGGAAGAGATTATGTTGGGATGATGGATTCAATGGAAGAAACTACAGGATAATGTTGCTGCAGGTCAGATGGAGAGTCAAAAATGCTCTTGGATAATGATGATGATTAATTTCGAATAAGATACAGAGGATGAAGCATATAGATTATCGGTGGAGTGTGAAGATTCTGAGTAAGATGGATGACTCAGTGAACTACATTGAGTATTATATGTAGTTTGTTGACCTGAATCAATATCAGGGATGAACAGATAACAGTTGGACTATGGGTGAGAGTTAGATGACAGAGTCGCAGGAACAGATGAATGGGAATCAAAATTGGAGTCGTAATGATCATACTCTGGGTGTATGAACAGATGATCTTACATGAAAAGTGGTAGATAAGTCCTGAAAAGGAAAACATTGATCATGACATACCACATCCCGTGAGATGTAGATAGACTTGGATGTAAGATCAAAA
Source organism: Papaver bracteatum (assembly GCA_023529315.1). Lineage (NCBI taxonomy): Eukaryota > Viridiplantae > Streptophyta > Magnoliopsida > Ranunculales > Papaveraceae > Papaver > Papaver bracteatum. Next base: position 15,587 of record JAJJWX010001031.1, read on the forward strand.
ATCTTGTATCCTTTTTGTCAATGAGGATATCCAACAAATGTGCCTAGTTTGGCACGTTGGTTGAATTTATGAGAAACCTTTGTATTTCTGCCAAAACACAAGCGACCAAATACCTATAGGGATGCATGGTCTGGTGGCTTATGTAACAACATTTCATGTGGTGTTTTATGAGATAGAATTGGAGTTGGAATCTTATTTATTAAGTATGTAGCGGTGAGAATACATTCTCCCAAAAACGAAGTGGTAAATTAGATTGAAATCTTAATGATCATGCTACATTAAGAAGATGTCGATATTTTTTTCTCAACAACACCATTCTTTTGTGGAGCATAAAAGCAACTTGTTTGGTGTAAGATACCATGTTGATGAAACCACGACTGTAGTTCATTAGACTTGAACTCAGACCATTATCAAAACAAAATATTTGTAGCTGAGGAATGAGTAATATATTAATACCAAGGGAGATACTGGTTATTGGATGGCCAAATTGATTGGTGACAAAAGAATAATAATATTTAAGAAACTTCAAAGTTTTTGATTTTTCTTTCATGGGATATACCCAATACACCTATTATAGTCGTCTACAATTGTAAGGAAATATTTAGCACCAGTAAATGATTCAGTTGCAAAAGGTCTCACATATCAAATGAATTAATTGAAAAGATTTTGAATAAAAAGAAATACTTTTATTAAACTTCAGACGAGTTTGTTTTTCCATAGGGCATACATCAGATGAGTGACTAAAATAAAAACTAATATAAGCAAATTTACTAGTCAAAAATGAAGAAGAAAAAAAAATCCACACTTGGATGGACGAGATGGCGATGCCATGTATCAACAGGATTATATGCAGTTAAAGATAAAGCAAATGGATGAAATGTAAAATGGTAGAGGCCAGCAATGCGCTTACTCCATCCAATCTCCTTGTTTGCGTGACAGTCCTGAAAGACACGATAGTCTTGTGAGAACTTGATACAACAACTATTTGTACTAGTCAGTTTGACTGACAAAGATTAAGTTAAACTTGAAAATTGGAATGTAAAGGAAATCAAGTAACTTAAGAGTATAGCACACTACAGAAAATTAGAATTTAGCGACTACTCATACTCCGTTGGTATAGGGAAATTTTGGTGGGTGAAGCTCTATATCTACCGATATGGAAACAAATACGCTCTGTGGTTAAAGACTTATTTGCTAAAGACTGTACCAACCATGTCTGTTGGAATTAAATCTTCCACTCAAACAAGGCGACTCAAGTTTGAGAGGGAACAATTTTTGCTAACTAGCATCTAACGTTGGTAGAGATATAAAATATTTGTTGTTGAAATTTGGCATCTGGAGACTCATATATTTTGGGCTAAACATTTTAACCGCTAAATGTTCGAATGGTTAAGAGTTCTATCCAATTTGTATTAGTGGTTAATGGGTTTACCCCACTAAATTCCTAGTTGCTTAACGTTTGTGGAGGGCTCGCATCGAAATTTCAACCGCTCAAGGATTTCGCGATAATAGTTAGTTGCTTAAAAGTTGGTTTAGGGCTCTGGGCACTGAAATCTCAGCTGCTGAAAGATTTTTGCCACATAATGGTTAGTCGGTGAAGTATTGTAGACACCTAACATATTGTAGGTGAAGATTTGTAGCCGATAATGTTTGGTTGTTGGCATTGACCAAAGGCTTAAGCCACCACAAATTGGGTGGCTCAAGTGTTTTCATCCGATATCAGCTAGTGCTGCTTAAGGGTTGGTAAAGTATATATCAGTAATAAAACAAAAATCCAAAACAAATGAAGAAATTTCCTTTAATTCATCATTTCCAATCATTCAATCACTACAATTAGCACAGATGAACAAAGATAAATTACAAAGAAAATATAATCATTAAGATTTATGCAACAAGCATTCAGCAAGTTAACCTTGCACCTGCACCTTATGGACGTATTGTATAGCTGCACACTTCAGAACTGTCCACTCAACTAGGCAAGCAATTGATCTGCAGCCACACCAATCGACACTTACATCTTTTGAAGGGACTTAAACCACTAGAAAAGCATGAATCTTTGTCATTTTTCAATCTTCTTTAGACCTTCAACATCCATGTACTCTAGACTGATCTCAAGACCTTCATGATAATAATGGCATGCTTGTCTGCAAGAAATCAGTGGTTTTGCGGTACTTACTGTCAGTAATGCTAATATGTTGAGGTCTTATCTTGGAATACTGGTGGAAGCTTATATATCCCCAATGTTGTAGCAAGAAATCTGTGTACAATGACATATGCATAAAGTGTAAGCACTCTCGTTCACAATGTGAGTATTTTCAAGGAATGTACATATGTACATATATTTACGTGTCAATGCATCATAAAAATAGATACGCACACAACATTGCGCCACTGGTTATGCACTTATGCATCCTTGACCAGGTGAACTAAAAATGGCATTACATCACCAAACCAATCACTAAAAATGAAACCAAAACTGTAAGGAGTTATCAGAAGTGAGTATCATATTCATCTGAGTCTTCATCTCATATTTCTTGGCTTTGTTGTACACCCTTCTTTTCTTGGATCCTGATTCCGCTATCTTTGCTAGAGCCACCACACAAACCACAGATCGATGTGTTTTTTTCTCTACTTCCTCCAAACTACTCGAAAAAGAAATAACAATGACAATGAGTCGGTCTATTTGTACATGTTATAAACACACACACAAGGAATACACATGATATCAAGCAATTTCCCAGATTTCCATCTACTGTAGTTGGTAAGAAAATAGTTGGTAAAACCAAGTTTTCTTGTGGTGGTAGGTGATAAATCAACATTTCCAATATGTGTCACAGAGGTATGACATCCATCAGGTAATTTAACACTGATTGGTTTAGTAACCAAAGTATATGAAGTGAAAAATGAAAGAGAAGAACATATACTCTCGAAACAAGAGTAGAACAAGATAAGGCAGTACCTGCAAAATTGATAGATGGAATGGTGGTTGTACCTTCACTATATGGATCGAGAAGGCAAAGGATATGAGCATATTGATTCATATTGATCGCTAGTGCATGTGTAAGTACAGTGACATCAGCAAGGGAATGAGAGTCTGAATCTCATGGTCTAGTTAGGTCCTTTGGGTACCCATTCAATTTCCAGTAAATGAGTTTTTTATGTCCATGCTTGTTGCAATGTTCACAAAAGAGCCTTGGATGCTTATTGTTTCCATTGTTGTCAAAGGACCTTTGATTCTTTGGGTCGATACGAGAAACATTCAAAGTCGCAGACTACACAGAAGTGATAGAAGAGGAGTTGATACCTTGTTTTTCTTCCTATTGTCTGACATGATTGTATATCTTGAGAGGAGATGGCAGGGGTTCCATGAGCAAGTTTTCGATAATATAGCCCCTGTAGAAACTCCATTGATATGTCTTGGTTGTGGTTGTCCACATAGCTCTTGCTCGCTCCACATATACATGGTTCAATTGGTCGAAAAGTATCCAATTGATCCTACTGAGATTTGAGACGAGTGTAATACATCGCAGAAATAAACTTGTCTTACCTTTTGTACTTAGGGATTTGGTCATGCCTCATCCTCATATGCGTAGTTGTCACTCGTGAGCAGTGGTGTGAAGATAATCAAGTAGGGTTATCTGCAGGATGAACATAGTAATGAATGGTTATTGGAATACTCGAATCCTTGTTGGGAGGTGATGAAGGGGAAGGATCGCCTTCTTCGATAGTCATGGAGATAGAGATGCTAACTATTATCTTTTTAACCTAGCTCTAGTATATCATGTCAGAAATCCACGAGCATAACTAACCTCAAAAACTTTCTTGCAAGGATATGATTGCCCGTGGATTATTAAGCACACAACCTAGGTTTCCATAGGCGATGTGAGACTATTTAACACCCCCTCAACGACTAGGGATACACAGACGGTATGACACGGAAACCACATACGGAATGGTACGGAAACCACATATATACGGATGGACACGGGTATATCGTTGAACGGGGGTTTGGCTCTGATACCATAAAGAAATCTAGTGACAGGAATTTGCTTCTCACACAACTCGTGTTGAGTTTTGTTTCATTGATTTGTATTTATACTAATTACATAGTTACAGATGTATCCGAAGATAAAGATAGAATAACGTAGGTGTATA